>CAWUFW010029128.1:0-19726 GCA_963921515.1 Calotriton arnoldi | reverse complement strand
TACGACGGATCTGGCACGCTGCTTCAAAGTGATTGTCTTTCCCGCATCAGTGACACTGTTGTCCAATGTCTGGGCAGGGGCCTGTGTGAGGATAGTCCTGGCCGCAGCGATAGCACTGTGGCGGTTGTTTCCGGGTGTTGCTGCTCCTGGTTCTGCCACGGGACGAACTTGTGGACTTTTCAGGTTTCCGATGATCCGGTCGACGTCTTGCTTCTGTTTGAGATTGTATTCGGAATGCTTGTTCTCGTTTCTCTGTCTTGCTAGCTTCCATCTTTTTTGCATGCTCTTCTGCTTGGTCGTTTATTCGTGTGAGCTCCTCAATGTCGTCGAGTGAGTAGTGCTTCTTTAGCAACCGACGTCGTAGTGACTCTGATTGGCACCCTTCAATGATTCGTAGATGAAGCGCATCTTCGGTGTTAAAGTTATCAAACTCACAGTATCGTGCTAGACGCTTGAGGCGAGAAATGAAGTCGCCCATGGACTCGTCTCGCTCTTGAGACGCGAGGTTGAAGGTGTAGCGTTCATAGTCCAGGTTGCGCTTGTGAAGGAACTTCCTGTTTAAGGCTTCTTTCACGTCTGTGTACGACGCGGCATTGGCTGGGGGAAGTTCTTTGATGATCTGTCCGATATCCTTGCCCACCAGGTTCCGTAACGCTATGAGTTGATGGTCAGGGTCGCTGACTTGTGAACCCTTCATAAAGTATTCAAAATCTTCTATCCAGCTCTTCCACTTGGGACCCATGCTGTTTCCGGAGGTCAGCATCAAAGGTTCGGGAGGACACAGGAACAATACCCCCATTAGTATGGGTCCGTGTGGCGCAACTCGGGCTGGGCCGGGCAGTGCATTTTGTGAAGAGTCAGGTTGTGTGATCATGATGAGGCACCGTTGGCTTCACTTCTCGCTCCAGTAACCTATGGCAGCGTCTATGGGGTTCCAAATTATGGTTTTGGCGGGCCCAGGGATGCTTTCTGCTCTTTGCCTGACTTCAAAATGGCCGTCGGGCTGGTGACATTGCTTTCCTATGAGGTGTGCCTGACTTCAAAATGGCCGCTGAATGCGACCTCTGCATGCCAGCTTTAATGGTGAGAAATTAGTGGTCTTACCCCAGCTCCACATGAAGTTTGATCAGTCTGAGCTCCAGGGGGTTCGACTTGCAAGGATTCTCTTGCTGCAGGCTGGAATACGGGCCGAACCGCTACACGCGCTCACATTGACAGTGAAGCGCTCTGCTCCCCATTCACGGCAGCACTCGGTCAGCGTTTTCTTTGTGTGCTGCTCAGAGGGGGTGTCTCCGATCCCACCCTCGTCGCCAGGTTTCGCGTCTCGTGCTTCAATAATGCACGAACACCAGCTAGGCTTACACACGACTTTATTCTTACACCTCTTAACCCGAACTGGCGCTCCCTCGCCTTGCCCCTCCCTTCCGCTTCCTGCCATGCCTGACCCGGGAATTGCAGACAGGTCAGGCACAGCGACATGACAGGGGCAGCGATCACAGCCCCCAGCGCTACTAGCGCCCTCATGTGTTCCCTCAGCGATCGGTTGCAGTTCAAGGTAAGGCTGCGGCCCACGACACTTCGGACAGCAAATTAGTCCTTGTTGTCACCAGTGGGTCCGTGGGTGCCGAGTCAGGGCTGCAGGTGACACCCAGGTAGTCCTGCGGTAAGTATTCAGCGGGAGTGTGCCGCTCACACCGGATAATTGACAAGCGTACCAGGGAGCTCAAGCTTACACATCTGGTGTCTTTACCATCTTGGCTGACCTCAATCTTACTTGAGTGCTTACTGCAAATTGAGAGACCTCGTGATGGCCGGCCAAAAAGATTGGGGTGTTTTTCTGACATAAAAAGTTCATAGAATCCGTGTGGAACTGATGGAGTTAACGCCCAGGTCTCTTGCAGGCAGAGTATGTCGCTTCTGCCCAAGTAGGCCAGCACAGACTTATTTGTCAAAGTTGTCTTAAGTCCAGCCATGTTCCAAGATGTAATTGTAAGATTGAGCTCTGTCTTGGACTTCTGAGATTGAAACGGGCCTGAAGAGAAGTGGCTAGGAAAAGATTTCTAGGCAGCCACAATAGTGGTTGCCCAACTGGCCCACCCTTCACAGTTGTTACCCTTTCTCATACACCTTACACTTCTTTAGTTTTGAGCGAATGATACTTTTAAAGAGTTTCCAACTTTTGACACAGTTGGGAGCCACACACTCCTCAAAGCACTCCTGTGTGGCCTTGGGTTCTTCTACTGCAGTAGCATGAAGGGGTATTTCGGTGGGTGTAACTTTGACAGCTCAATTCCCCATTCTTCAAAGATCCTCGCTTCACCCAAAACAAAGTCTCTGTGGGCCTCTCTCGACCATGTTGTTATGGTGGCTTCCGAGGTTACTCTTTCTGAGATTCGGGCAAACTTTACAGATGTTAGGTCAGCGGACGTCAGCTCTTTCAATGTTGGAATATATTGGAATAGACGTAAAAGGTTACCTCTATTAAGAATATAGTGAGAGCCCTTGGATGTGTAGTTTGGGATGAACGCCAATTCAAACTGTTCCGGGGCGTTTGCATGAGCGACTCCCCTTGACCTGGGTTGTAAAGACTCCAGAGCACTTGAAAATTGAGAAGGTGGGGTCCTAAATTTAGCTAGATAGTGGCTCATATAGTCTGGTGAAGGCTTAATTATGGAGCCATTCCGCCCCAGGCCACTGGGAGAATCCCTAGCCATAATTATACGATAACGTGTGTTTTGGTGGTGTTTCCTACTGGAGTTTTTATTCTCATTTAAAGTGCAGTAAATAACAGGTGTCACCATCACCCAAGTCAGTGGTAAATCACAATGTATGTGTGTTCTTTTATGCACCTTTCAGCAGTATAGGAAATGCAATGCCATCATCAGCGCTGTGAAGCAGTGGGATGGACATTCTAAGGCACATATTCAGACTAGTGGTGCCTCCAGTGGCATAGCAAGCACTTCCTGGGCCTTAATGCCAGCAAGGAAATTGGTCCCCCTGTACCCTGGTTTAAAAGGAAAAAGCAGCCACTTATCGGGGTTACAGATACCCCTCACTCTCACGGGCCTGCGCGCCACTGCACCTGCTGCATTATTGATAGCTCTGACCCTGGACAGTTCTGAAAACCTAAGCTTAAGGCTTCAGGCCGGGTGTGCTAAAGCTGCTGCTGCAGGAGTCACAGGGTGTACACTGGCAACACTATAAGGGAAGAATGTAAACAAAATTAATTAAAGCACAGGTGCGCACCAAGACTTGTAGAATGTGTTTGGTCCAACAATGGTCATCTGTTTTCATCCCAAAGCAAAGTAGTGACATTTCAACCACAGCATTTTAAAATAATCGGCAACATACAGAGCTACGGTAGCATCGCTAAACACCAATGCTACTAAAAAGTAGATTATATGTATACAAAATAAGCTGATTCAATAAAAAAAATCGCTTTGTGAGCAAAAAGGTATGAAATCGTAATCCACTGAAAACAATGACATCACTACAACACCCCCCCACACTTTCTACCAAGATACATTTATCAACGAATCGCAGATTTTCAAATTTTAGGTCATGATTCACCACTGTATGTTTAAACCTAAATACAAATGTATCTATTCCTTGTCAGAGGCCTTCATAACATACTTGTTTGCTGCCTTCGAGGCATGCATTTCAGGCACTGTGGAAACACAGCCTTGCAGCACTAATCAGGAGACAGTGGCATAACAAAGGCCCTGCACTCCCTGAGGCAAATGGGAGTTCAATCCCCCAGGGGGCTGCCTCATTCACCCTAAGGCCTTTAGATTTCTGTGAGAAATGGGAGCCTCAGGGCCCCCTCACTACATTTGCAGAAGGACCCATTGTAAGAAATTGGGGTATTAATTGAGGGGTGAGTACCCACCTCAAGTAATAACCACAACTCTTGTCAGGGTAAACCCTTTAAGTAACTAAATTAATCAGAGTTCAATTCCCTATGAGCTATGGCACAGAGCAGAAAGGCTTGATTTAGAGGCAATGTGTAAAGTATTAATGGAGTACACAAAGCAGTAATAATGTCTAAACACAACACAAGAAAAATCCCAAATCAATTTAGGAATATAGGATTATGGCATGTGTATTTGTAAACCACTCTATCACCTGCAAGGGTATCTTGTTGCTGAGCAGGTGTGAGTATCTATCCTTACCTATGGTAGGTTGGTTAATTAAAAAGCCAGGTCTTCAGCTTCTTGTAGAATTCAAGGAGAGAGGAGGCAGATCTGATGTGGAGTGGGAGGCTGTTCTACGCTTTAGGAGCAATGAGAAAGCGCCCATCCTCCTAATCTGGTTCTGTGTATGAGTGTGATGCGTGCAAGTAGGAGTCTTGCGGAGTGGAGGTGTCTGGTTGGTTGGTGGAAGGAGATGCAACTGTTCAGTTAGGTGGCGCTTAAGTTGTGTAGTGCTTTGAATGTGTGTGTGAGGAGTTTGAAGTGAGCTTGTTTGTGTATCGGGAGCCAGTGGAGCTCTCTGAGGTGAGCTGTGATGTGGATTCTGTGTGGGAGGTTGAGGATGTGTCTGACTGCCGAGTTCTGGATGGTTTGTAGTGTTTCAGTGAGTTACTTGGTGATCCCAGCATACAGAGTGTTCCTGTAATCCAACTTGCTGGTGACTAGGGCATGAGTGACAGTTTTCCTAGTGTTGCTCGGGAGCCATTTGAAGATCTTCCTCAGCATTATTTTGAGGTTCCTAGTGTGAGTGTTGGGTGTGGGTCTGAGTTTGGCTGGCC
Source organism: Calotriton arnoldi (assembly GCA_963921515.1). Taxonomy (NCBI): domain Eukaryota; kingdom Metazoa; phylum Chordata; class Amphibia; order Caudata; family Salamandridae; genus Calotriton; species Calotriton arnoldi. The sequence continues at coordinate 14,976 of CAWUFW010029128.1, read as the reverse complement.
ACCAGTTGGAGTCCCATTGTGAGGTGTTCTTACTGAAGATTACTACTTATGTCTTGTTGGTGCTGAGCTTGAAGCATTCAGCTTTCACCCAGTTAGTGTCTTCATTCATGCAGTCCGTGAGCTTGTTTCGTGTTGGGTGTCTTAGCAGAGAGGGAGTGTGAGTTGTTTGTCTTTGGCATATGAGAGGATGTTGATGTTGTGCATTCAGATGACGTTGGCTAGAGGGATCATGTATGTGTTGAAAGAGGGTGGGGCTGAGCAATTAACCTTATGGCACTCCACAGATGAGATTGCGGGCTTCTGAGGAGTAAGGTGAGGAGTAAGGTGCCAGGCTGAAAGCTTGTGTTCTATCTATTAAGAAGGAGAAGATCCAGCAGTGAGAGGATCCTTGAATGCATATCTCATGCATGCTCCTGATGAGGATGCGGAGTGAGAACATGTCAAATGCTGCAGAGAGGTCCAGGAGAATGAGGACTGCTGTGCCTCCACTGTTTAGAATCATGCAGATGTAATCTATCACAGTGATGAGCACTGTTTCTGTACTGTGCTTGGGCCTGAATCAGGACTGCCTGGCATTGAGGAGCTGGTGGTTGCTGAGGTGGTCAGTGAGGCATCAGTTGATTAGTTTCTCTAAGACCTTAGCCAGGTGTGGTACGAGGGAGATGGGTCTGTAGTGGAAAGCGTGGCTGGGTCAGCGGAAAGCTTCTTGAACAGGGGCATAATGGTGGACTTTGCCAGATGTCTGGGAATGTGGCTGAGTTGATGGAGGCATTGAGGATGGGTGTCAGTATGTTGCTGATTGGTAGGAATCCTTTGGTGAAGGGGTGGTGGGGTCAAGACTCAGATGTGGCCCCTGAGTGCATGGTCTTCATGGTAGAAGCGATTTTAACTGTGGTGATGGTGGGCCACAAGGTCAGTATTCGTTCTTCAGCTGTGATGGGAAGTTGAGTTGCGACAGTGAGAGGGTCTTGTTGAGGGTCGAAGATACTGTATATGGTGGTGATTTTCTTACAGAAGAATTCTGAGAGCTTGTGGCAAAGGTCTATTGAGGGAGTTATGTTGCTGGAGGTGGCAGGAGGTGCAGTGAAACCTTTGATGATGAAGACGATTTCCTTGTTGCTGTTAGTGCGAAGTTGATGAGATCTGCAAGAGTGGTGGTAGTGTCTTAGGGTTGATATGAGGATGTCTTTATCTGTAGTTTCTTGACTTGATATCCATTTATGCTCCAGTTGCTTGCAGAGGCTTTTCACCAGCCTGAGTTCCTCTCTGTATCAACTGGCCTGTGGTTAGACTCTTGCCATTGGGTTCACTTGAGGGGACTTCGGACGTCAGCGCATGTGGTGATCCAGCTGTTGAGGTTCTTGAAGGCTTTTGGCAAGTTGCTGCTGTGCTTGAGTCGGTGCTTGGAGAGGATGGAATCCTACTCCTCTTCTGTGATGCTTTTCCAGCAGCAGCAGGTGGCTCTGGTTGTGGTAGGTCTGTGGTGGGGTGGAATGAATATGCTGAAACAGACACAAGAGTGGTCTGTCCATGCCATAGCTACTGGCTGTTCGACTACGATGTTGCTGATTGAGGAGAAAATCGGGTCTAATAGATGTCCGACAGCATGGGTGGGTTCGGGAACGTGCTGGTTGAGGCCAAGGTTTGCAAGGTTTTCTAGAAGGGCCATAGGGTTTGGATCTGCACGGTCTTCTAGGTAAAAATTATGGTCTTCGAGGAGGATGAAGGTGCTGGCATTGATGATGAGGAGTGCAACAAAGTTCATGATGCTGTTAGTGAAATTGGAGGTCTGAATTGAGGGTTCCACCCAGGGAGAAGTTGGCTATGATGTTTATCTTGAACATGAGGTATTCAATGTAGCTGGACAGCTGATGGTATCTTTGAATATGATGGCGATTCCACCTCCGGGGTTATGTTTATGGTCTTTCCCAGCAATCTTGTAGCCACTGGGGATGGCTGTAGTGATGTTCAGTGCAGAGGTTGGGTGTAGCAAGGTACAGCAGATGTGGAGAGTGGTCATTCTGTAAGTCCTGCATCTCTGTGGTGTGTTTGGTGAGCAGGTGGGTGTTGAGGAGCAAGCATGAGAGTGTGGCATGTTTTGTGGGTGGTGTTTTTTCTGTGTGAGAGTGAGTGGACGACTGGTTTGTGTGCTTGTGCAAGTGCAAGTGGGGTGCTTGGTGCTGGTGGCATGGAATTAGTGGGTGTGAGGTGTTGGAGAGTGCATGAGAACTTGCAGGAGGCACATGGCGCATGTGAACACTCCCTCCATTTTGTGTGGTGCAATGTGGTAGCAGAGCGGCGAGTGGGGACCGGGTTTGAGAGCACAGAGGAACAAGGCATGGCAGCAGCAGGTAGGAGGAGAACCAGGGATCCTGGTACTGGATGCTGTCCAGGCACAGACAAGGGTAGACGGGATTGCTTTATGCACACATTTGGCATGTCCGCGTTGCAGCTGCCAATAAGTAGGTCCTGGGAGAGAGCAGGAGTACAGGGTGCCGCATGCAGGAAACTAGTAATGTCACTTCATGTGCAGATGGATGATGGTAAATCCAGTGATGGAATTTCCCGTGCTGATGGGTGATGGGAAATTAAGTCCTCTTGCTTGGCTTCTTTTAAAGATGGTTTTGGTGTGAAACCAGTGATGTCACTTCCTGTGCAGATGGATGATGGAAAATGCAGTGTTGTCACTTCCTGTGCTGATGGATGATGGGAAATCCAGTGATGTCACTTTCTGGGAAGATGGGTGGTGGGAAAATGTAAATAAATAAAATGACACCAAAATGAAAAAATTCAAAAAGGGGAACCGGAGTTATACATTTTTCAAGTTTAAGTGTGAAAATAGTACCAAATGCTGGTAAGTCTCAACCATGGTCATCTGGTTGCACTTGGCCAGTTCCTAGATGCAAGTTAAGGCCGACTGCGAATGAGCGCAGGTCAGGTATAGAAACCAGGTTCAACCTGGTCGGAGGTTTTACCTTTGGACTGAATCTCTGAAATGGAAGTCAAAAGGGCAGCAGACTGTTGCTGAAGAGGGCTCCACATCGACGGATAGCCACTGGACGAGGTCTCTGTGAATCCATTGACTTTAGGCGGGAAAGCTCAGAGAGATAGAAATTTGAATTACGCACCTAGAGAAGATCTCTCACCAGCCAGATACTTTTGGCACTTTCGCCTGTCAAGATTTCTACATTCGCACATAGTCACTTTTTGTGGGGCTCAGATTCTTCCAGCTGAGCAAAGCTGCAGGCTTTTCCAGAAGAGGGCTTCATGAAGCTGGATACCTTCTCCACAAGGTCCTGCTGAATTGAATGTGCTGCTGTAGAAAAGCTCCGAGTGGGAGGAACCTAGATCTTTGACCCAGCGGCAACACGCCTTTGTGTGATTGACTTGGCTGGCTGGTTCCGGTCCTCCGGAGTTTTTTTAAGCCAAACTGTTTCTAAATATTTAGGATTCAGTAAATGTAAGGAGGAGTACACTTTGGCACCAGCCAAGGGCCCAGGACCTTAGGGACAGCACTTAGGGTCTTTGTCTCAGCTCTCGAAGCAAGTTCACACCTCGTCGATTGGGCTATTCAGCTGCCAGGTTACATTTGGAGTTCATGCAAATGGGCCTCTGGAGGCTATAGGCAGGGAAAGGGTAACTTTATAAAAATATTTAATACAAATCTGACTTCAGCACTGAATTAGGCTTGTAATAAATAATCAAAAAAGTCCACAAATGAAATTTGTAGGTGTATCCTAGCCAGAGATAACATTATTAAATTTAAATGCATATGCCAATGCTTTCCTGTGTACCCTGCTACAGTACAATTAGCGGTCAGAGCCTTTTCACTCTAAGGACGTTGACATAAAACTTTTGCATACCCTACCATTAAATACTTGCATCCTGTTTTATAGGCAGTAAAGTCTACTTAGGGGTGACTTAGTAATATTTAAATGGAAGGTTTACGCCTGTCAAAAGGGATTATTTGGGCAGTTTGAATTTGCAGTTTAAAATTGCACAGCCAGGCTACAGAGAGCAGGCCTGCAGTCATGTTTATGCTGTCACTGAAGTGGATGACACAATGGGTGCTGTGATCCACTTGTGACATTTAACTTACAGGCCCTGGGTACACTTTTGTACCATATACTAGAAAATTATAGGTAAGATAATATGCCAAACCGGGGTATGCCAATTTCATCTTGTTGAAAGGGGGAGCACAGGCATTTTATTTCTGGTCAGGAGGGGTAAAGTGCACTGAGCTCTACTGCCAGCAAAACATACTCAAGACAAAAACCCGGGTGTACACTACACAGATGATGATCGTTTTCAACACCTAGAATTTAGTGTTACACCACTGTCATCAGAGAATGACCAACTGTGACATTGGAAAACCCAAGAGGTGCATGCAGCAGAAGGTCGAAGGTCATTGTGTGAGCATCCAGAACATTTTATAAACTTCTGCCAGTATATCCAGGTAGCAGTTCTCTTCAACAAACTGAAGCAATAACATTCCTAGGAGGCATGCCTCTCTACTATTGCATCCTTCAGGAGATCTGTGGACTCAACAAGCAATCAGAGCATAATTAACCTATACACCCACAGTTCCTAGGCCTATTAGAATTATGAGATCATCGCAGATCTGTTTCATTTCACATTTTGGCTGCTGAAAGTAGCCGGAATCTCTGGGTGAAACTTCCAATTTCTGATGATGCCGTCTAACTGGTTCACTGACACAATATCAAAACCATAAATATCGCAATGGCAAAATATAGTTTCCAAAAATATCGATCACGATGGGGGCGTGTCCAAGATTGTGCCCGTGTAGGAACAGTCTTACGGAGCTCCGCCACGCCGACTTCTAAATCAGCGGATCCCGGGAGGCTGGCCATTCTGTGGCGCCGGCATGAGATGGGGGCAGCTTGAGAAGCTGACCGGGGACCTGGAAGCCCCGATTAAAAGTGGCAGAGAGGAGATATTAACCCAGCACCCGAGCTGGCCGGGCTGTAAGATGGCAGCTGAGCGTCCTCCCTACATTGGGGCGGTGCTGAGGAACCCTCAGGACTTTACTAGCCGCCCCGCCGCAGGCAGCGGTTGGAGGAGGAGGCAGATCTGCGGCCCGGTGGCAGCTCAGCAGCAGCCGCACAGCACTCAGGCCGGCACAAACACAAGATGGCGGCTGGGCTGCCCTATGCGAGCAGAGCACTGCGAGGAGATTGCAAGCCAGTCCTGGCATATAGACGCATCCAGATAAGGCTGGGAACCCATTAGGGGCCGGAGGGCGCCCGGACAGTGGCAGAGCAGAGAGAGCTGGTGTGTGGAGGCAGCGGGGTTGTTGCAGATCGGATCCCGTGCCCCTCCCCCCCAACAGAGCGGTTTGGCAAGGCCCCTTGGTGGACGGACTGCTCAGGCTCTGGGCGGCTGATTGAGGCGGGCGGCTGGTCGATCAGGCGGCAGTCTTGCACTAGAGGGCACAGACACTGAAGGGACACTCTTGCAGTCAGTCACAACCCTGGTGATGACACCCGGTGAGACCGGCTGGACCTGACTCTCTATAGTGGAGATCCCCAGGCCAATGCGACACCGGGCTGGGACTTTTCAGTGTCATTCAAGAATTCACCAACCCACGCAGCGAAGCCACAGACATCACCCCATCCCAAGACCTCTGCGACAAGCTTGGAACCTATTTCCACCTCAAGATCAAAAACCTCTACAACAACTTCATCGACCATCCACCAGGCGCCACAGATGGCCCCCCGCCCCCCAGAAACACCAGCCAGCCCACCATCTCCAACTGGACATCGATCACGGCCGAAGACACCGCCTCGACCATGAAAAGCATCCACTCGGGGGCCCCCACCGACCCCTGCCCCCTCACATCTACCACAGAGCTGTGGCCGCCATCGCACCCGAACTACAACGCACCATCAACACCACCTTCAAAACAGGCACCTTCCCAGACGACTGGAAGCGTGCAGAAGTCAGACCCCTGCTCAAGAAGCCCACAGCTGACCCCACCGACCTCAAGAACTATCGGCCCATCTCGCTCCTCCCCTTCGCAGCCAAAGTTGCAGAGAAAACAGTCAACAGGAAACTGACACGATTCATTGAAGAGAACGCCGACCTCGACCCGTCCCAAACCGGATTGCGAAGCAACCACAGCACAGAGACCGCCCTACTCGCCGCCACAGACGACATCCGCACCCTCCTGGACCAAGGCCACACCGCAGCCCTCATCCTACTCGACCTATCAGCGGCCTTCGACACCGTCTCCCATCGCACACTAGTCGTCAGACTACACGACGCAGGCATACAAGGAACAGCCCTGGACTGGATCCGATCATTCCTCACCGGAAGAAGCCAAAGGATCAGACTCCCACCCTTCCTCTCCGACCCCACGAAAATCACCTGCGGAGTCCCACAGGGTTCATCACTGAGCCCCACCCTCTTCAACATTTACATGGCCCCCCTCGCAGCCATCGTCCGACAACACGGCCTCAACATCGTATCCTACGCCAACGACACCCAGCTCATCCTCTCCCTCACCAAAGACCCCACCACTGCCAAACTCAACTTCCAGAAAGGAATGCAACACGGCGCAGTCTGGATGACCAACAGCTGCCTGAAGCTCAACGCCGAGAAGACAGAAGTCCTCATCCTCGGTACCACCCCTTCTGCATGGGACAGCACCTGGTGGCCGACCGCCCTCGGAAGCCCACCTACCCCCTCAGACCACGCCAAGAACCTCGGCATCATACTCAACTCATCACTCTCCATGAACCGACAGGTCAACGCCGTCACCTCCAGCTGCTTCAACACCCTCCGCATCCTCCGCAAGACCTTCAAGTGGATCCCCCCTGAGTCAAGGAAGACAGTCACCCACGCACTCATCACCAGCAGACTGGACTGTGGAAACGCACTCTCCACCGGCATCAACAAGCCCCTACTCCGCAGACTCCAGACAGTACAGAACACCGCCGCCAGACTCGTCCTCGGCATCCCCCGACACGAACACATCAGCCAACACCTACGAAGTCTCCACTGGCTCCCCGTGGAGAAAAGAGTCACTTTCAAAATCCTCACTCACGCCTACAAATGCCTACACAACAACGGACCCAAATACCTCAACGACAGAATGAACTTCCACGTACCCAAAAGAAACCTACGATCTTCCAACCTCGCACTGTCTGAAACCCCGCGCATCCACAGAGCCAGAGCAGGCGGAAGAACCTTCTCTCACATTGCAGCCAAGACCTGGAACGAGCTACCGGCAGACATCAGACGCGCCCCCTCCCTGAACACCTTCAGGAAGACCCTCAAGACCTGGCTCTTCGGCTAAACAGATCTGCGGACCCCCCCCCTCAGCGCCTTGAGACCCTCACGGGTGAGTAGCGCGCTTACAATTCCCTGATTAATTGATTGGGAGCTCCCATTGAAGGGATGGAGCAGGAGGTGTTGCAGGCCCAAATTGTCATAGCGTGAAGGAGCACATCCTAGCTCGCTACTGCTGAGATGTTGGGAGGCACCGGACGACTTTGAGGTGCACATGAAAGGAAGGCAGCAGTATCAGAAATGGGTTGCCCGGGGGGTCCCCATCCCTTCTCTCTCCTGGCTATTAAAGGCCCTGGTCAGGGTAAAACAAGACTGGTGACCGAAGGGAGTCTACCCAGCAGTGAACACTAGTGCCATACCAGAGCGTGGGCGGGGAGATCTGTCAGACTGCTGGAAGCGAGGACAGAAGTATGTGACCAGGACCACACTTGAGAAGAGACGCCAGATACTATGACATTTAACCAGGCCCAAAAAGGACGCCACCATCAAAGACCTCCTTGCCAAGGGATCCACTAATCGGACGGGGCCAGCCCCGGACTTGGCCTCCACTAGCCATGCCACCTCCGGCCTTTCAGAGAGGCAAGATGCGAATGAGGCGGCTCCAATCGCGTGTGGATTTATGGAAGCCCTCTTCAGCACGCTGTGAGACGATATAGCGACCCTGAGGACGGAGGTGAATAAAGAGGTTAAGGACTTACGCCATGAGATGAGCGAGCTAGAACAACGAGTAGACACTGTGGAACAGTCTGGAGATGCCAGAGAAGAAGAACTGGAGGAGTGTCGCAGGGAGATCTTAGAACTTAAAGATCGCAATGCTGATCTCAACTGCCACTTGGAAGATCTGGAAAACAAGTCCAGCAGATCCAACATTCGCATCAAGGGGGACCCGTTGCAGGCAGATGCGGGCCACCTGGAGGAGTATGTCCTATGACTATTTTGCCATATCGTCTGGAGCTGGAGGGGAAGGATCTCCCTCTGGACCGTACGCAGAGGGCAGGTCATCCCTCTCAGGCACCCGGCTCCCCACAAGACATTCTCACATGCCTCCATGACTACTGAGAAAAGGAGCTCATAATGTCTGCAGTACTGGATCAATCCCACATATCCTTTGAAGGAAACAAGGTTCGCCTATTCCAGGATTTGTCCACTATTACCCTGCATGGGCGGAGTACCATGAAACCAGTCACATAATTTCTGAGAGACAAGGGGGTGCGGTACAAGTGGGGACACCCCTTCCGTCTTGTCTTTGTCGAGAATGGAGAAACTCATGCGGTTTGCACACCGACCAAGGCGGTGGCGATTCTGGGGTTAGAACTGGAACAAGGGGTTTCATCGCACCAGAAGAGCTCTCGGGTGTCCCACGGGAGCCCCGCCACCAGAAGCACTCTAAGACTTGAACACAGCAGCAGCTAAGCAAACCAACCAAGACCGAAAGCATCAGAGACAGATCAGCACTATTGCAACAACACACTGAGCAAGGCCAATCCACAGAACGAGAAGTCGAATGACCAATGTTGGGCTGAGATCCGGAATAGGAGAGCTGATCGCCACAGAATGCTGAACATTATAGAGATTGTGATGCTGGTGGCCCACTGAGCCGGCGTCGGGTGGGTGCTCCCGAGTCTGCCTCCAACTATCTGATAATCCGCTGGCAGCGGCAGAAGCTCCTGCACTTCCAACACACTTTTGAGCACTGTCACAAGTGACCAACGACATGGACCCCTACTGTGTAATTACTAGTTTAGCACCATTTGGTGCTCTTGCTTCTCTTGTTTTAATATTTACACAGTCACCCTGCTCTATATTCTGCCACACTGTCACACCTCAACACGCATAAAGGGTGAGGGGACACTGTCTGCTCCGACCGGAGCTCATGTAGCTGCCGGTAATTACACTGATATATGGTGCGGATAATTAGCCTAAATGTGAGGGGCCTCAACTCACCAACTAAGAGAGTAGCATTATTGGCCCAACTCAAGACTGCCCGCTGTAACATGTCTCCTACAAGAGACTCACCTCTTGAAAAAAGACTGGCGTTGAATGCGATCTAAATAGTTTGACCGTTAGTTCTGGTCTGCGGGCCGGAGAAGAAAGTGGGAGTGGCCATTCTTGTTGCCACCCATTTCCAGGGACGAGTCCTCCAAACACACTACGAAATCACGGGTTGTATGTTATCAGTGCGCATATCTCTCTATAATTATACTTTCACAGTAGCATGCATTTATGCACCTAATGATCACCAGGAGCCTTTTATCCGTCAAGCAATCGGTACCATTCTCACCACGCCCGATGTAAAAATAGTGATGGGGGAGACTTTAATTTGGTGCCTGATGCCTCCATGGATCGGTCACCTCAACGGGCATGGCCTACTGGGACTTTCACCCCACAAGGAACCCGCTGGCTAGCCGATGCAGGGCTGATCCACGTCTGGAGGACATTACTCCCTTCCACACAGTCTTTTTATCGGCCACATATCAGTCCTATGCCAGAAACGATTACTTTTTAATCTTGACATCTCTACTCCCGGTGGTGACACAAGCAGACCTCGAGGTAGCCTCCATTTCACACCATGTCCCCATTCAGCTTATATTTCGACTCCCAGCCTGTAATCAGGGATCCAAAATGTGGCGCCTCAACCCTAAAATGCTAACCTATGACCCCGCAGTTAAAGAGGTGGAAAGTACCATCTTAGATTACCTTGCGATCAATGACACCCCACAGACAGCAATAGTGACATTATGGGACACTCTCAAAGTAGTGGTGAGGGGAACATATGTTACCATAGCAGTGCAGCTCAACGGGGAGTGCAGGACAAAACGTGCAGGGTTGGAGACACGGGTGAGGGAGTTGGAGGAAGCACACAGACAGACAGGTTCACATAAAGCACGTCAAAAATTGACCATTGCCCGGAAGCAACTCAAGTCCCTTGACATGGACGCAGCAGAAAATGCCCTACTCCATATGAGATAGAAATATTATGCAGGAGGAAACAAGGCTGGGAAGTTATTGGCCCACATATTGCGCGCCCAGAAGCACTCCCGCCGCATACATGGCTTGATAGACCAAGATCAGAATCTTAAAACACAAGATGAGGACATTGTAGCTGAATTTGGCCAATTCTACGCTCAGTTGTATGGGGCAGGCAAGTAATCTACTATGTGCTGCTCCTCCTACAAAGAACAGACTCCACTAACGAAACTACCAGAACATTCAGTAGCACCATTAGAGGCCGACATCACAGAGCAGGAGGTTCTGGAGGCGATAGGGAACTTAAGTTAGAGAAGGCCCCCGGCCAGGATGGGTACATAGCCGCTTTTTACAAGCTATATGCGGTGCTGTTGTCCCCCATGCTGACCCGGTTGTAAACTCCTTCAGCTCCTCGGGAGCGCTTACAGTGTCCATGTGTACCGCAATCATAACAGTCCTGCCGAAACTAGGGAAGGACCCTCAGTTCTGTACGTCCTACCATCCCATATCACTACTCAATGTAGATGCTAAGATTTTTACAGGGATACTGGCGCATAGATTAGTGCAATATATGCCTGGGTTGTTTGATCCTGACCAGTCACCAGACAGGGTTTATACCCGGCCGTACCTGTGGAGACAACACCAAAGCGCCATTTCCACCTGTTAGACAAGACTCAGACACCGACACTATTCCTGTCGATAGATGCCGAGAAGGCGTTCAACCGGGTACACTGGCTGTTCTTGCATGTAGTTCTGGAAGCTTTTGGTCTGGGGACACGTTTTCAGCAATGGATATGGGCCAGTTCCGTGAACCTGCTAGCGCTGGTCCTAGTTAATAATTCCCTATCCCCCACATTCCCTGTCTCTAGAGGAACACGGCATGGATCTCCACTCTCTCCACACCTGTTTGTGTTATATATGGAACCAATAGCAGAACGTATTCAAAGGCATCCCCTCATAGAAGGAGTCTGGAAGGGTGGCCAATCCTACAAGATAGCCTTATATGCAGACAATGTATTGCTAGCTATCACCAAGCCCTGACAGTCACTGCCTCCACTGATGGAGGAACTCACAACATTTGGTGAAGTCTCTGGCTTCAAGGAAAACAACACCAAATCCCAAGCACTTAATATCACCATCCCACAGGATGAACAAACACACCTCGCAACAGAATTTCCTTTCACATGGGCCACGCAGGGAATCCCATACTTGGGCATACACATACTCCCCACCATAGACAAATCGGTGTTGCATAATTACTCCGAATTGTTGAGTCCCTCATCCAGTCCTGGCATGGGGCCCCATCTCTTGGCTGGGGCAAATAGCAGCAGTGAAGATGTCTCTCCTGCCCAAAATCCTACACCTCATGCAGGTGATGCCACTACAACCGCCCATATCTACGATCAAAAAGCTACAGTCCACTATAGAGTCCTTCATCTGGGGTGGTTTGCGTGCCAGAATGGCCAAGGATTGCACACATCTCCCGGTAGCCAAGGGACGGCAGGCCATACCACACTTAGGGCCTCATTACGATGTTGGTCGGAAAGCAATCCGACCGACTCCTTCTCCGAATCGGTTCCAACCGACTCGGGTTTGGAGAGTCCAACCGACCAATTACGATGGTTCCTAACACCGTTCCGAAAGTCTCCTATTGACTTCAATGGGAGCCTGTGTTCCGACCGACAACACAGGCTCCCATTGAAGAAAGGGGTGGTTGAGGAAAACCTTGTCGCCATCACCCCATGGTGCCTGCCACACTGTGCATGGTTTTAAAGAGGGGAACCATGGGTACCCCTACGGGCCCAAACCAGAGGCCTCCGAGTGAAGGGGGGCCTGCTACGGGCCCCCCAAGTCAGTTTCCGACAGCTGTTCTGTGTTAGTCAGGCCGATTCGGAAAGGCTGTCCGAATCAGACATCGTAATAAGTCGGTCGGAAACGCGGTCCATAGAGCGGTACGATTCGGCTCCGACCGACTCGGATTCTCCGAATGCTGGTCGGAACCGATTTGGAATGACTGAACGGTTACCTTTCATCATAATCGGTCTGTCGGAGTCGGTCGGAAACATGGGTTCCGGCACAGGTTAGGAAAATCCTAATGCCGTTTGGAGCCTTTCCAACCGACATCGTAATGAGACCCTTAGTACGCTATTACCAGGCTGCAAAATTGCGTTTCCTTGTGGAGTGGCAACGCCCACTTACAGAGAAGCACTGGTGTTTTCTAGACCAGGCAGTGGCCGGAATACATATATGGAAAATACCATGGCTCCCACGTAGAAATCACCCGCCGGGAGTATACATTTCCCCGGTGGTCAGGGCCACAATAGGAGTTTGGGATAAGACCTGCTCTCTCAAACAGCTCTCTACCCCGATCTCTCCCCTCACCCCAATCATGGGAAACCCGGACTTCCCGCAGGCACTATGGACGGACATACTCACGATGGCAAGAAGCCAATTGCAAATGCATTGGTGACCTGTTCGTTGAGCAGGGCCTGCTGGAATTTCCAAGGGTACAACAGGACTTCGGGCTCCCGGACTCTGAGCATTGGTGCTACATTGCAGTACGACACTGGGTAACACTTCCGTCGATGCGGCCCCACGCATGTAGGCCACTAACCCCATTTGAATGCTGGCTCCGGTCCAGACGAGGCGACCGCCACTTGCTGTCAGACATATACACATTCCTAAACACCTTAGCTAATCCTTTAAGCTCACCCGCTAGGAAAAGATAGGAGACAGAATGTGAACACCGATTCACAGACAAGGAGTGGACAAACATTATACATTGCGCTTGCGCGTCAGCTACTAGCGCTTCTGGAAAGGAAACACTGCTTAAAACCGTCCACTATTGGTATTACACACCCGCTCGCCTAGCCCAGTGGCAAAGAGGGAGGGATGACAAATGCTGGCGCATTTACAATCACTCAGGTACACTCTCTCACCTGTTATGGCACTGTCGGAAGCCCCACCATTACTGGGCGGACGTATTGGCGTATGTCGACCAGATGTTTGACACCAAACTACTTCACTTCCCCGGTTATATTCTACTGGGGTTGCCTAATGTCCAAACATACCCACTGCGCTCTTCCAGGGGGAAGGCCATCTCCCTGGCACTATGCGCAGTGAAACCGGTTTTGCTATCAAAATGGGGAACAGACACAATCCCAACACATATAGATTGGTTGCACAAACTATGGGATTTATTGGGCATGGAAAAGCTAGCAGTGGTTATAAACCCCACCCTACCAAAATTTGAGAAAACGTGGTGGTCGTGCATAAAACATCTATCCACCACATTCCGTGGACTCACCTGTCCAATATATCTACGTATCCTGTGTCTCACATCCAACACCCAGGCTGATAATTAATGTGCTAACAGGATTGGGTGAAGACAGAATCCAACGTTATTATCATGTATGAGCATGGACTCTTGTTTCCCTCCCCCTATGGTTTGATCCTGTCCTACACACCCCCTGTTGTTTTTCTTCCCCTTATTGTCTCTTCGCCGGCCAATGGATGTAGGCGAATGATGTTGTAACCTTAAAAATCAATAAAATGATACAATCTTAAAAATATCGATCACAAAAATATAGTTTTGACTATACATATAATGGTAAGTACAAAAATATTGAAAACACAATATTGTTTTACACTTATATCGAAAAATATATATAAAAATATCGTTTTTTACTATATAACTACTTTAAATAAGTAAAACTGAAATATTTTAACTTATAACATTAATTTAATGTAAATTAACTATGTTTAAATAATATTTAAAAATATATATAAATATTTACTAATTTAAACAAACACACACATATATATCCAAGTGTGTATGTTTATCGACACATACATAATGTAAAACTATTTAAATAAATATTATCTTAATTTGTATTATAATTCTATAAATCTTTTGAAATTTACCAATATAACAATTATAAATATATATATGTATATATGTATCAAACACATCCTGAATTTGTAGTAGACAAACAGGTCGGGCACAGACTCCGTATTTAAAGTGCTTTATTCTATTGCCATTGTATGTCCATATGACACGTTTCGGCCGCTGTCCACGGCCTTGATCACAATGGATATATATATATATACATATATATATTTACATACACATAAAAAACTTAAAAGTACAACAAATAAAATGCAAAAAAATTAACAATATTTCCATTTTAATTATACATAAAAGTTTTACTAAAAATATCTTTAAAATTACATACATTTATGTATATAAATTTAAACTCACAAACAAATAATAATAATATATATTTAAACAATATTAATAAAAACATTTAACTATATATATAATAAAAATACTATTCCCTTTCCAATTTAACACAACAGTAGAGAAAGCGTTTAACTAAGGAGGGGTACAATTTACTATTCCCACTCCGGTCTGGTCAACAGTAGGGAAAGCGTTAGACTCAGGAGGGGTAAACTTACTATTTTCACTCCATACTCTGCAACATTGGGGAAAGAATTGGACTCAGGAGGGGTAAAATTTACTATTCCCACTCCAGTCTGTGCAACAGTAAGGAAGGCGCTGGACTCAGAAGAAGTACAATTTACTATTCCACTCCAGTCGGTGCAACAGTAGAGAGAGAGTAGTTCATTCCAAACAAATAACGTATGTTAACAACTCTATTAAATAACAACATTATAAATATTTATATTGTAAAATTA
>CAWUFW010029127.1:0-19728 GCA_963921515.1 Calotriton arnoldi | reverse complement strand
ATAGTTTGTTAAAATATCGAATTTTTAAATGTCTTACAAGTAATGTAAAATTAATGAAATAATAAATATAATTAACTAAAACATACTTAAAAATACTTAAATAACCTTAAAATTAATAAATAATGTAAGTTAAAAAAAATAAACATGCATTTTTATTTTTTAATACATATATATATATTAACTTAATATTAATAAAAAATATTCAATATTTTTAGCGTAGGATAGCGGGAGGGTAAAATTTACTATTCCCACTCCAGTGAGTGCAACAGTAGGGAAAGCGTTGGATAGCGGGAGGGTAAAAATTACTATTCCCACTCCAGTGAGTGCAACAGCAGGGAAAGCGTTGGATAGCGGAAGAGTAAAAATTACTATTCCTACTCCAGTGAGTGCAACAGTAGGGAAAGCGTTGGATAGCGGAAGGGTAAAAATTACTATTCCCACTCCAGTGAGTGCAACAGTAAGGAAAGCGTTGGATAGCGGGAGGGTAAAAATTACTATTCCCACTCCAGTGAGTGCAACAGTAGGGAAAGCGTTGGATAGCGGGAGGGTAAAAATTACTATTCCCACTCCAGTGAGTGCAACAGTAGGGAAAGCGTTGGATAGCGTAGGGGTAAAATTTACTATTCCCACTCCAGTGAGTGCAACAGTAGGGAAAGTGTTGGATAGCGTAGGGGTAAAAATTACTATTCCCACTCCAGCGAGTGCAACAGTAGGGAAAGTGTTGGATAGCGTAGGAGTAAAAATTACTATTCCCACTCCAGAGAGTTCAACAGTAGGGAAAGTGTTGGATAGCGTAGGGGTAAAATTACTATTCCCTCTCCAGTGAGTGCAACAGTAGGGAAAGTAATGATTTAATATTTAAATAAAAATAAATAAATTATCAATACCAATAAAAAATTAATTAAAATTAATTACCAATTACAAAATATTTAATAATTAATTAATTATAAATACCAATAAATATTATTCATTAAAAATTAATTACCTATTAATAATTAATTAGCAACCAATTAATTTTCAATACCAAAATTTAATAAGTAATAAAAAAATATCAATTAATAATTAATTAACAGTAAATTAATTATCAATACACAAAAATAATTTCAATAATTACTTAATTACAATTAAATTACTTCCCACCCTATAAACCCACAACCCCCTCCGAATAATAAATTAATACAATTAACAAACGGTGGAATGACGTCAAGAGCCTGGTCAAGAAGAAGGAGGGCAAAAACAGAGAGCTGGCTGCCGTCACTGGCGGAGGGAATCCCGCGCTCTTCAAGACCTTCAAAGCGTGGGAGGAGAAGGTGCGAGTCATCATACATCCCGAGATCCTCGCCGGATTAGCAGGGGGAGTGGAGGCTGGTAAGTACAAACTAATGTATACCAGCACACCGCTATGTACTCACATGCACTACCACCATGCCACAGCTCCCAGGGACAAACACCCCCATGTCCAGCACACAATACACAACACATCACACACACATGCAACAGACACCACCACACACAGCCCAAACAGAACAACTGTAAGATGCGTGGGGACATGTGTACACCCAGCCAGCCACGTAACCACCAACAGGTCCCCAAATATGCCAGAAGCGCCACAACGAGCACCCACCACACCCATGTGTCCGCCATAGCTGCACTAACCGACAAGTAACAGTTAAGTGGCAGGAACACAAAGTGCAGTGGGTGGGAGGGTGGACAGCCCAAGTACAAAACACACCAGGCCCCTAGTCCCACAGTACAGCAAGGAGGAGCATCCCCCACACCCCACAGCCACGTGTCAGCCACCGCAGTGCACAACGACAGCCGAAAGGTAGACATCACGGTCCACAGCAATCGGTGTCAGTGGGTGTCCAGCCACCACTACGACCCACAACACCCCCCACCCCCACAGACCTGCAACATGGAGCACCCCCGCTTAGAACCATGTGGCATCCAGTACAGTGCACGCCCGAACAACCTGCATGTGGGAAACTGGACAGGGCTGGATTACTGGAGGCATGAGGGCCGTAACACGACCAACACATGGGACATGTCACGTAGCAGACGAACACGCAGCACCGCCCACCGTCACGAACAAGTGAACAATGTGCACACGGACATGAACCACAGACTCACACCCCACATGACCCATCACAAACACAGCAACACCCAAGGAGCCACGTCTGCATGCACAAGCCACACTGAACATAGTACCACACGGCAGCCACTGTGCAACCCATCACACACAACCGAAACACCATTGAAGTCCAGTCCATGTAGCCCCTACTGCCTGTCAACCACACACCCCACAACTACGCCTATGTAAGACAAACAACACTAGACGCAACAGAGCGGAACAACATAAATGCACACGAACACCACTGAACCCATCAAACACACAGACACACCATGTACATACAACATACCATCCATCCCATCCGTCAGCCCCAGTCTCATGAAAGGCATGTCATCCGCACAGCTGCCACATATACAGCAGTCACGCTAAGACACATGCCCATGACCAACCATGTGCCAGAAGTCAATGAAGCGCACGACACACTGTGAGCAACAACACACAACATGGGCCCCCCGAGCACTGCAGTGATGCACATGGCACAGGGCAGCACGCACACCAAGGAGATGGGACAACTGCAATACGTTGGCTGGCACACAACCAACACTCACTCATAACGATGCGTCCAATGCCATGTCCAGTAATCACAACAGACAGCAAATATGCAGGCCATGTCAAGCATGCACACACCTCAAACCATGCACTGTCATGCTGCCACAACACGTCACGTTCGGCACCCATGGCTTACAGCATGTACCCCAAAAGCATATCCCCTCCCAAATGTGAATCTGGGGCATGGCCCCCATGTTGCCATATGGGTGCCTAAGCGTTCCATATGAACCCCAAAAGCAAAGTACAAACCAGACCCAGGATGGGCCAGGAGCCCGCATACACCAGAGTCACAATGAGTAGGGGCACAGCAACACACCCATCGGCATGGCCAATCCGTCCCATGCCACATGTGCACAGCACACAGTCCCATTGCCTAGCACACACAACTACAGATGCCACAGCCACACACTCGCCTCCGGGAAACCCATGTACGAGATTGCACGAACTGCCAATGTCAGACGACAAATACATACTTCGCCAGGTGCAACACAATAACAAATCTCATTCTCTCCACAGGTGACGAACTGCCGGATGCTGGGGATGGAGACAGCAGCCAGCACAGCCAGCCCACAAGCCCCCAACGAGGACACACGGATCTGGAGGATCTGTCCTCCTCTTCGGACACGGACCACCAAGCAGGCCCATCTGGTGTGGCAGGGCCCAGCCGCTCCCCAGGACCCCTCCTACCCACCAACCCATCATCCAGGGATGCTGAACAGTCCCAGCCCCCTGCTGCCACTGTCGTTGCGGCCACACCCCGGGCGTTGCGGCCACTACCACTGCCGCAACCGCCACCATCGCCGCACCGACCACCACCGCCACCACCACCACCACGTCTTCGCTGGCACCAGCCCCAGCGCAGGTGGTGGCCCGGCCGACTGGATCCACCCTGGGAGCCACAGCGAGGACCGTGGTGTGCAATGTGGCTAGTGGGCAGGCCGGTGGCAGCAGGACTGGTAGGAGGAGCAGGGTCAGGGAAACGCCAGCCTCCCTGGGAGCCATGCCCTGCCTCAAATGGCCAGAGTCCTTGGGGCCTATGAGGAGGCCCAAGAACAATGGGTCAGGTCTGCTACAGACACGCGGGAGGTGCTGGGGGTGCTGAGGTCCATGGACGCCCATATGGGCCAATTCGTGTCCCGTATGGACCAACTCGTGGACCTCATGGGCCAGCTGGTGGTGGCGGTGGGGTCACAGGCAAGGCCAGCAACACCACCTCCGCCACCACCTGCTAGGGCGCAGGGTCGGGCAGCAGTGTCCACTTCCCCTGCGTCCACAGCCAGTGAGCACACCTCACCCACCACCAGCAGGTCGCCACCACACACCCCCTCCCAAACGTGGAAGGGGCCGTCCGAAGAGGAAACAGATCTCCCGGGAGGACTTCGCACGCTCCAGTCGCAAGTGAGGCAGCCAGCCAGCCTTCCGCCAGCCTTCCTTGACCAGCCACTGCATTGACTTGCTCTACGATCCCACTCCACACAGCCAGCTGGATGGCATGTGTGTGTTGGACTATGGACATAGAACCAGTGGGTACACCCTGAGCTTCACGCAGCCATGACCGACAGCTCATTGTCACTGCACGCACCACTTTTGTCATCACCTTACACACAATCACATGTCACAGTTTGGAATAAATGCACCTTTTTCACTAACTGCTGTTTGTGCCCTGTGTTTTATTTGTACGGAATACAACGGCCACCTTGGGCGGAAAGGCACCTGATGCGTGGCATGGCAATGGAATCCGGAGGGCCTGTAGGGACCTAGGGGTGGGAGACAGAACAGGAGCACATTCAATGAGTGTGTCACACACCCATCACACAGTACATGTCAACAACTACAAGCAATGTACACACATCGCACAGAGCAATAGGGCACAATGCCACAGTCACCAACAGTGGCATACTACCCTGGCCATGGAACGTTGACACACTGCACGCAGTGAACATACGGCCACCCTGACACAGCACACACACACCTGCACAGATACAGACACATCATCCGTCGTACATGGACACTCACCGTCAAGTGAAGTAGCGGGCGATGAGCTGCTGGCGCACATTCCCAGCTTCCTCCTCTCCGCTGTCCACCTCACTCGAGCTGTCCTGGTCTGCGGGCTGGGGCCCTGGTTGATCTCCGTCATCCACAATGAGGGGGATCTGCTTCCGAATGGCCAGATTGTGCAGCATGCAGCACGCCACCACTATCTGGCACACCTTCTGTGGGGAGTACGCCAGTGCACTCCCGGTGCGGTCCAGGCACCTGAACCTGGACTTGAGGAGGCCAAAGGTACGCTCGACCACACGTCTGGTCCTCCCATGTGCCTCATTGTATCGATCGTCTGCTGGGGTGCGAGGATTCCTCAATGGACTGAGCAGCCATGCCCCATTCGGATACGCAGAGTCACCTGGGTGTGAGGGACACAGAGAACCGTTGCTATTCCAACTGGACAGGGGACAGCATCGCACAACCAGCACGCTACACCACTCCACATACTCACCGACAATACAGCCACGATCCTGTTGCAGATTGGCCATCAGTCGTGGCAAGATGCTGTTGCGCATTATGTGTGCGTCATGTGCCGAGCCTGGAAACTTTGCACACACGTGGGTGATCACCATGTCCGCAAGGCACACCACTTGCACATTCAGGGAGTGCGTGTGCTTCCTGTTGCGGTACAGGTGCTCAGTGGCCTGTGGTGGAACAAGGCCAACATGTGTGCAGTCAATGGCTCCCACGACGTGTGGGATTCTGCCAAGGGCATAGAATGCACCCTTCACTGCCGCCAATTCACGAGCCCTGGGGAATCTGATGTACCTGTTTCGGTACAGCATCATGGCTGCCAGTACATCCCTCAGCACCTTGCTGAACATGGGCTGGGACATCCCTCCTCCACTGCCCACTGTGTGCTGGAATGACCCAGTGGCGAAGAAATGCATGGCGGCCATCACCTTAGCCGTGGGGGTGACAGCAGTCGGATACACCCTGCGGGGACGGAGATGGGGCTCTAACATGGCACACAGTCGATGCAGGGTTGGCCTGTCCAGCCGAAACTTCCTGATAACCTCTGTATCGTCCATGTCCGCCAGCAATTGGTATGGGCGGTCAATGTTCGGTCTCCGCCTGGGGTAAATGGCAGAGGACACATGTCAAAGCAACACGGCACATAGCAATTTCGCATACACATCACTGACATGACTGAGCAAGCACATGAGCCACAGCCCAGCTGTCAAGCTGGGACGGCACGGCCACAATACACTTACACAGGTCTCCCAACAATGGCAATGGCAAGTGAGACATACCACTGCCATGTGCATGCACATGGGGATCTAGGCCCCAATGACTTGCGGGCGTGCTGATGGGGACTGACTGCATATTCGTCAAGCGGCAACGCCACGGCAACATGAGTGTCTGCTGAGCATGGAACTGCTTCCGAGGCTGGATGAGTATGGCACACGACGACGACGATGTGGGCACGGGCTGAGCGGCCAATACAAGTGGGACCTGTGGCACGAGGGGATATGAGACAGTAGTAGGTGTCAGCACTGCACCCTATGTACAGCACTGTACGGATCACAGCTCCCGAAACATTGACTGGTGTCCACATTGACAGCCCCATGCCAAGACGGCTGTGTGCTTGCAGTCACACGTCACAGGTGAGAGGTTACATTGCACGTGCCAGGTGGCAGACGTACATAGTGGGAGCTGGCATGTGTGTGCATGTGTCTCCTGTTCAGGATCCACCAGATGGGCGCTGACTCTGTACTGACCATTGGACACAGCATGTTCCGTGGAAGGCTTGTGTGTGTGGGATGGTGGCACTGGATGTGCCTCCGTTGGGTGGGGGGCCATGCACAGGGCGGGTACGTCGATGATTGCGCATTGTTGGTCACGGTGGGTGCACCAACTAAGATGTGTTGCCCTGTGTTCAATTCCTATGTCCGCATGATGATGGACTGTGGATGTGGGCAGACTACACATTGGTCGATGTGCTGTCTATATGCATGTGCCTTCACACCAGGCACCGCTGCCCCTGCACATGTGACCCCTGCTGGACTCGCTGCTGGGTCTGTGGAGCTGATGCACCTTCTGTGCGTGGGGCGGACAGCTCTCCTCACTTCCCTCATTGCGCATGTCATGTCTTTGCCGCAGGTGACATGGATCATGGAGGGCCCACATGTACGCGTGGGTAGGCTACACATGATTGTTCACTGGTCGCCACCCCAGTCAGTGTTTCGAATGGGAAGGTTGTCGTGCTGGTGGTATGTTCGATGTGGCGGATGGGCGAGCCTAGGTGCGGGCTTACGTTCCGGACATGGGGGTAGTTGGATTGGCGACTAGTTGCAGTACACA
The DNA here is from genome assembly GCA_963921515.1 of Calotriton arnoldi. Classification (NCBI taxonomy): domain Eukaryota; kingdom Metazoa; phylum Chordata; class Amphibia; order Caudata; family Salamandridae; genus Calotriton; species Calotriton arnoldi. The sequence goes on along the minus strand of CAWUFW010029127.1, from coordinate 12,701 downwards.
CGGGACACGTCTCTTCCTTTCCACATCTGGGTCATCCCTTGTACTAACTGACAGTGATACGGTCATCTTCGCCCCAGCCCTCATGTCCTCCCCTCGCCCCCAATATGCATGCTCACCTGCGAGGCTAGCGCTTGCACAGGCAGCCCCAAGCTCGCACCAGAGAGGGCAAGGAGTGTATGTGTGGGTCCAGTTGCACGAGTGGGCTGTCTCAGGGTATGATGTGTGGCGGGACGCCGTCCACCTGCGTGGTGCCCCAAATGGAGACCCGGCCTGCATGGACTATGCATCACAGTCTTCGCCTTCCGGATCCGCCACCTGCGACACCCAGTGGCTGTGGCTGCCCTTGCGGCCAGGCCGCGTCCGTCTGTGACTGGTGGCCCACACATTCACTCTTTGGCCTCTCTGGGGAGGGCTCGGGGTGGTGGCGCACGCGCTTGCACTTAGTCGCAATGGCATGTGGCGTGGTTGGTATGATGGGCAATGGATGGGATGGTGCGAGCCACCTCCCGTGACGTCAGTGCTGCTCGTGCTGTGGTGCGTCCCCTACACTTCCATTTGACTTTTTGCCATGCTAGACGTTGAGGTTCTATTGCCTGCGTGATATGACCAGGAGGAGCGCGAGGAGACCTCTCACACACCATGCTCCACTGCCATCCCGTGCCCTGTATCGCCTGTGCGGATTGACTATGTTGGGGTTACACCTGGTCGACTGGGGCTGTGTGTGCCTTGTCAAGGGGCATGGCGGGCGCACAACAGGATCCAGCTTGTCCACAGAGGGTGGGCTGAGGTGCGCCTGGTACCGCTTTGTACGTGTGCCCGGCTGCTGTGCACACACGTGTTCACTCCCCCCGACAGGTGTCCTCTCACAATGCCCAGGGAAGCGGTGGTGTACTGTTCATGACCCCTCCCAACACGGCGTGCTCCAACTTGGCATGTGCGCATCTACCCGTCGCACCCACCCACCTGAGCACTGCGTCCATACGACTTCACACGACACATGTGTGTCTTCCACAGTAGTGCTACTCATTTGCGTTGACATCCAATACCAGTGGACTACATGGTCATGTCACGACTGCCGTGTACTTCACATACTCTCATCCTCTCTCATTCGTACTTGTGAAATGAGTCAGCGGAGACAGTTTTGGTTTCAAACATTATATTGAGTCTTCTGTCCTCTGTGATGCAGTATAGTGGACACTACTGGCAGCGGAATACATGTTGAGGATATACTGAGCATGATTGCAAATGGGATAGGGTGTGGGGTTACATGTGATTGGCTGTTGCATGTGGGATGTGGGCTTCAGAGTGACATCTGCTTGGCCAAGGCTGTGCTAATGTACATTTACGTATAGCTGCGGAGCTGCGGACTTTGACACAGACGGTATACATGTAGCCTACCAGACCGCTTGGCATCATGGGCACAGTCCATCTCAGTTCCATGTGACAGGTTTGCTGCGGTTGTTCCTCATGCACGCGTGCATGTGAGATGACATCAGGGCATGTGCTTGCGTGCATGCAGCGGCGTGCCACTTGTTGTTGCACTGTGGTGGTTACTGGACATGTCACAGTCACTGGGGTCGTGTTGTTGTTGTATGCACTTGTCGTCCATGCAAAGGTCCTGGTATGGGATTCCCGGGGCGGGGGTGGGAGGGGTGCAGCACCCACAGACTCCAGGCGACCTATTCATGTCCACTGAGCGGTGTGTGTGTCCATGTGCGCTGGATCCATGTTGTGTCCTGGTTGTTCGTGCAGTTCCGTCCATGTGGGTGCGATACACAGAGCCCATGCCACTGCCTCCCACGATGCATGCGGTGTTCCTGGATGTGATGGGGAACAGTGTGCATGTCCCGGTCATATCCGATGTCATGGCGATGTCGTTGATGGTGTGGTTACAGTTGCCGGTCGTTTGGTATGGCTGTTGTGGTGGTGACTGGCCAGTCCGTGCGGAAGCTAAGCATGGGTGCGGGGTTGGACATCATAGGTCACTCGGGAACCTGCGTTGTGGTCCGACGTATTTACAGGTTGTCAGGTATGCGATGCCGTCCAGCAGGGCTTCCATGTCATTGGTGGTGTACATGTTTGCCAGCCAATGAAGCGGATGGTGGCTGTCAAGGTGTTGTTCGTAAGTTGTCCCTTGGAGGACCATGATGGGGCATGCTGGGTGACATTCGATGTAGCTGTTCTCGATGATCCGTCGTGTGGAGGCACAGTGGTCCCATTTCAGTGCGGGTGCGATGTTGGCCACATACGCCATGCCCCCATAGGCAGAGCAGGCCCTGTCGTGTGCGTCCAGAGGGAGGAGTAGTGGTAGCAGGTCCGCCTTCAGACATGCCGGGTTGGAGAGGCATATCTCGACGGGATGCTGGTAGGGACACCTCCGACAGTAGAAGACGGGCATGACGCAGCTGAACAATGTGATGCGGTAAGTCAGTCGGTAACTTACGTTCAGCAGGGACAGGAGATCGCATCCCAATGTATGTATCAGGTTGGTTTTGTACAGCTTGAGCTGTTCGGCGTAGTTGGGTAGGTGTGTTGCGGTTGCCATTTCGCAGCGGTTCGTTGAGGTGGCGTGCTCCGGCTGTGTGTGCAGTCTGCAATGTGCACGCTCCGGGGTTGCTGTGAGCTCTGTGTAGTCGTAGGGAGACAGGACTTGTGTTCTGTTGGCTTGTTTGGAGGACACGGGCCCTCTTCCCACATGCTTCTCAGACAGTTCAAGGTCAGTGCTGTGTGACTCCTTCCAATTAACTTGCATGTGGCCGACATGGGGGAGTGTTTTCTTCTTTCTTCCCCGTCCGTTGTGTGCTTCTGTGATATGCGCTATCTGCCCTGTGGTCGGTCTCCTCGGCATGCCTGTGTTGGTCTATTCTTGGACAATGGCTGTATTCACCGGCTTCTGTCGTAGGGCTGTGGTTTCGGTGTTGGAATGGAAGGTCATTCAGTGCTGTCTGCTCTCCCTTGTGTGGGCGGCAGGCTGCCTTTCCGCTCTGCGTTGGGCCTTGTGTGTGAATGTTATTCTTGGGCCACCTGTTGTCGGTCCCCGTGCTCTTTGGTGTTCCGTTTTATATGTCTTGTTCATATGTGCAGGGTGGTATGGGTTTTTCAGTGTGGTACTGGCGTTCCTCTTCCCGAAGGGGCCCTGCTTCTCCTAGTTGGTGTTGCCGCCGCTGTGTGCTACGCCATGTTTGTTACACTGGGGTGTGTCCTGCTGTTGCGTGACTTCACTGACATGTGTGCGTCGGTTGTGTGGCGTTGGGTGTTGTCCGTGAATTGGGCGTTGGGGACATGTCTGTGGCAGGCCTGTCACGTGTCATGTGCGTTCGGGGTGGGGCTGATGTGTGTGCTGCTTGGTTGTGTCCCTGTGTCTGTGTGCGACGCATGCATGGCGCTGCGGTTGGCCTCTGCGTTGTGCGCATGTGTGGCGGCGTCATCGGCGCTTTGGGGCCGTGACGGGGTGGTTGGTTCCTAGTCCCAGGTGGTGTGTACACATGTGTTCCGCGATGTTAGGATTTGGCCTGTGTGTCATATGTGGATGCAATGGTGGATGTGTAGTGTACACGCGCTGGTGGGGGGTTGTCCGCTTTTTCCGCCCTTGCACTGTGTGCGCTGTTTGCGTGCACTTGTTGTGTGTGTGCCTACCTGCGTCTCCGCGGTACGTTGCGTCCTTGGTGGTGCATCAGCAGAAGCATGGGAAGGGCCTGCAGTGCTGGATTCATGCTCGGGGTGCCGCTTCTTCGTTGTCCGTGCTCTGCGTCCGTGTTACCGCCTCTCTTTCACGTGCGGTGTCTCTTAGCCGTGGGAGCCGTTTGTTTGCGGCATCGTAATTTATACGCCGGGCGGGACGTGTTTCGTCGGACGGTGTGTGTCAGTTGGGCTGCGCCGCTACGTGTACGGGCGCACTTTGATGGCGGACGGTGTTGCTGGCTTGCCGGCGGTGTTTGGCCTGCTTTTCGCATCGTAATTGGGCGGGCGTGTGGACTGCTGCGTGCCGGCGGTAACTGGTGGTTTTTGCATCCGCCAGCACGGCGGTTGTGCTTCCGCCCGCCATCGTAATGAGCCCCTATATTATGACTGTCGATATTACTAACTTCGATATTATGGAAATCGATATTTCTTACCTGAATTTCGATATTCTGCACCACTATATTTTTGCAATTCGATATTCTGTCCATTCTATATAAAAAACTCGATATTCTGTCCAGTCGATATTTTTTTTCGATATTATGACTGTTCACCGGGAAAACATCTAAAATTGACATAAAATGGGAATCTTCAGGGATAGTCATATACACTTAGTACACATAGTAAGTACTGTGCCTTCTTTGCCCTATTTTTCCCCGTACCGCTGTCCCCAGCCCTCCCAATCCCTAAATACTTAATGCTATATTTCCGCCTCTAACCACTATCCTTCCTACTAAATTCTAATACTATAATCCAATCTATAACACTATACTCCCTCAAAAACAATTTACAACACTTACCCTACTTCCCAAGATTACTCTTCAATAATATCCATGTTAAACTCCACTATACAGCGAGACCTATTGGCATTGCCAATGCTTGTTAGGACTTACTGGTTGTTCTGGTGAGTGAACTTGAGCTGGAAAGGAACAGGTGTTCTGCTCATTCAGAAAGTGAATGAGCAATGAAGATGCCTTTAAATCTTGTTTTTATCTTGACACATTTACTGTCTGTTCAAGGACAGAGGTCAAATGTCAGTTTGTCTTTTTACTAATTGCTGCTTATCCTGGAAAATGGTGTTTACTTTTTCTTCCTCTTACTGCAGTTAGAGGCTTTGGTAAAGTGAGCTGTATGACAATCATTGTGAAACAAAATGGTGTCAGTTTTATTCTAACACACAACACATAAATATATATAGCTTGTTAATGAATAATACAAACATTTCAAAATATATCAATAATTAGAAAATCAATTTGTTTTTTGATTCAGAAGTGTCAGAAGTGAGATTCAAACAAATATTTAAATAGGAGCAAAGCAAATCATAATATTTTAATTGATGGTGTGCCAGTGACAAATATTTGCAGAAACTTGATTACCAAACATTATTGTTTGCACACTATATAGTTTTATCAGTAAAACAGCATGTCAGTGGGAAAGTTTGTGGCCATTTCAATGGAAAATGTGCGGACTGCAAATAGCAATGTGCTACCACTTCATGCTTTAGTTATATATTTATTAAAAGTGAGTTTTTAAACATGAACTGAGAAACATTCTTGCCCCCCCCCCGCCTTGAGGACAATGGTATTAATGAACTAAAAGGCAAGTCAGGGGTATTGTGTATCCTATATGTGGCTAGATTTGTATTGCATATGAAGCAAACGTATAGTCTATTAAATCAAACAAAATAGTTTTTTGTACAGCAGACATGCTAAACTCACATATTTGAAGGTGCTCACATATGTGATAATGAAGAAAATGGCAACTCAGTGAATTAATATATTTGCCCAGTGTTGGACCTGGCTCTTTCTGCAGGGTTATCCCCAAACATTTTGCCTTCCTCCTCCCTTTTTCTGACCTTGTTTTTGTAGGCTTTAGGACTCTAGGCCCATTACCACTGCTAGCCAGTGCTAAAGTGCATGTGCTCACTGCTCTAAACATGGTATGATTGCTTTGCACCTGTTTGGCATATTTAATTTACTTGTAAGTCCCTTGTAAGATGGTACACCATGTGCCCAGGGCCTGTAAGTTAAATGCGACTAGTGGGCTGCAGCACTGATTGAGCCACCCATAGAAGTAGCCTTTCAAACGTGTCTCATCATTGCCACCACAGGGCCTGTGTGCGCAGTTTACTGCCACTTTGACATGGCATTTCAAACTACTTGGCAAGCCTTAAACTCCCCTTTTATTACACATAAGATAGGTCCTAGGGCAGCAGCAGCGGCTGGCAGGGAACGGGGGTGGAGGGATAGGGGGGTTTAGGATTGGGGACAAAATCATTTTTTTTAAAACACTTGCCTACTTACAGCCACCGTGACCGTCTCTCCACCGTCGTGTCTCCTTCTCATGCGAGTCCCTGAAGCAGGAAGCACCCAGGCTCCCCTAAGCCAATTACAACACTGCAATACAGCGTTGTGACTGGTCTGAGCGCTGTGGTTCGGCACTCAGGCAGTGGAAGCCTGTGCATGTTCCTTACCAACCTGTGCATTACATCCTGGTGGGGAACATGCAAAGTGCGCATGACTGTTTGGCTGGCCCAAGACAGGCGGCCAAACCGTCATGCGCACTTGGAGTCTGTAAACCACTCCTCCTGTGCCACCAGCACCGCCCGCCCTAACCCAGCCCCGGACCTATGAAAAATAAAATGATAACAACGATGTTATTATCATTTTATTTTTTTTGCTCTGAGAGAAATGGGGAACCGCTCCTCCACCTTAGCGGAGGAGCCGCCCCTGATGGGCAGGGTGCTGTGTAAGTAAAAGGTAGGACATGTACCTTTATGTATTGCATGTCCTGGTAGTGACAAACAGACTATTTCGTTTTTCACTGCTGTGAGGCCTACTCCTCATAGACTAGCACTGTGAATTCCCTTATGTACTTTTAAGTGGTAATTCCTGATCAGGAAGGAGTGGCGCTGCCATGTTTGGCATGTTTAGATAAGTAGTTATAAATCCTACTTACTGGTGAAGTTGGAATTCACATTACTATTTTCAAAATGCCACTTTTATTAGTGGGCATTTCTCTGTGCTTATATGTCTTTGTGCTTTGCAGTCTGTCTCCAATATCCGTCTGAGCTGGGTGATAGCCACACTTTGTGCATTCTCTCTAGACAGTCACAACACAGGAAGGGCTGAGTGTGGCAGGGGATACATCTGCATTCATCTGCATACGGATAGTCTTCCTGGGCAGGGAGAGGGAGAGGTGTTTCATATTTACATCTGAATAGGTTGTGTCCTGTCCTCACACAAAGGGCTGATTTACCCCCCACTGATCATCTGGAGCCAGGGCTGGGCTAAAAGGGGGATTGTAGTGCACATCTAAGGTTTCTCTTGAAGTCACCCCCTACATCAAATGCATTTGTGAGTTACTGGGTCTCTGGCCCCATATCTTCAGGCACTACGTGGGACTTGCAACCAGACGTGGCTGGCTCTACAGCTGCACATTGCCAGGAGGACTGTTGTGCTTCCAGGAGCAACCGCCATTTTGATTAACTGCTTGGCTGTGTTCACCTGCTGCCTGCTAATTGCTTGGCTGCAGGAGGGACTGCCAATTTGCAAACTGATCTAAATGAGGTGGCTTGTTGTTTGCTTTGTGCCCCCCAGTGTTCTCCAAGGGCTTAATGGCTTTCCCCCTGTTCATCCAGAGTCTCAGGGCCATAAAAGACTCTGCATCATCCATTTCTTGCCATGGATTGCTGTGTTCTGTAGTTATAAGCGCAGCGCGTGTTGAGCGCTTTGGAGATCAGCGTGTGGTGAGCGCTTCCCCATCATCAAATTTAGTGCAGGTGCATCCAACGCAGCGTGCGTGTTTCAGCGCCGCACTCAATGAGGGACACTTCTGAAGCCACCCCGCGTTGTCGTAGCAATCGTACCTCCCTTGATGACACTGCTACGGAGGCCTGCTGCCGCCACAGGGAAGAGACCAGCGTGACTGCAGGCGTTCCCGATCCCCTGAGTGATCCTGCTTGGCCCTATGGTGCACTGCCTAAAGACTGATGGGGTCCCTGCATTACGAGGACTGCCTCCAACCCCAAGGTACTGCGCCCAAGACCAGTGTGGGCTCCTGGAAGCATTGAGGCTTCCCCGCTCTCGTGCCTGAGGGGCACGCCTTTTAATTTTACCTGCCACAATAGTGAGAATCGGAGCAAGCCCTCTTGTGCCTACCTTAAGTTGGTGCCCCCGCCTTCTTTGCACCGCATGTGGGGCATTGTTCCTTCTCTACACTGTACAGGGCATAGTGAGCGGGCTGTCTAAAAAGTCACCAAGCGATCTCATGCACTTTCACGGGGAAAATTATTTGGGTGACTTTGCTACTAACATTAACATATCACATGTAGTAGGCATGCAGATGCTTCTGTCCCCTACGCTTTATGCTTGTATGCAATCATTTTCAGCAGGGCTTATAGGAAATTACAGTATAAAGTGGAATAGGAGCGCAGGTGCACTGTGCCCTATGTCTTTTTTGTAATTTATGTGATTTACCCTAACAATCTGCATTGAGAAACATCCTTTGCCCCACAGTCACAACAACGACCTGCCTTTACAACGCAGTCACTACCCAGACTGTGACGTTACCGCACATTCCTTTAACCCGCAAGTCATTACAACAACCTGCTTTAGGGGGCAAGTTGTTGGACTGATGTTGGATTTGTGAGTCCAACACCTTCCCTACTGTTGCGTAGACTGGAGTTGGAATAGTAGTTCATACTATTCCAAAGTCCAGCACCCCCTAAGGCAAGTCATTGTAACAACTTGAGTGGCAAACTAAGGCATGGTAACGTCGCATTCAGGGTAGTGACTGCGTTGCAAAGGCATGCTGGGTAAATGCATGCAGGGTTCTGTCATATAACCATCTGCATTACTTGCACAGTATATATTGATACATGTCATTTTGGTTTTATGGTGTTAAGCACAATATAGAATCTATTTTTATATAACACTGTGTGGAGTCTCTTTTGTGGTGTATTCATTGTGTTACTGTGAGAGGGTGTTGCACAAATGCTTTATACATTGCCTCTGATGATAAGCCTGCCTGCTCTGAGCCAAGCAACCGGAGGGTGAGCACAGGTTTTTTTGGTATGTATCTGACTTACCCTGACAAGAATGATGGGTTGTGCCAGGCTGGGATGGATACCATTGTGTGGTCACTAGTTATACCTTTGGGCCTGAATTAGCAAGCTATTCGCACCTAAACATTTGACTTATACCTGCAAATAGCTTCTTTTATGAGTGCAGTTCACAAAGGTTGTTTTCGCACTTGCAAAAGTATTTACTCACACTGTCGATTCTATATGAGTAATGCTCCTCATGGGGCCGGGGTGTATTATTAAAAGGTGGAAAAGTTATGGAAGTTTGTGAAAACTCACAAAATAAACATTTTGCCAATCAATATATGACTCCTGCTGTTTATCTCAGAAGAGGTTGCCCTGAAGACACCACAAAAGTAGCACAGAAGCCAGAGCTCGGGGTCCTCTCGCTTCCTGCCCAAGATCTGTCTAAGTTATATGGACTCATTCCCTGCAAGCTCTGACTTAGCATACTCCCAGGGCTGCTTCCGTAACAGTGGCATTCTGACTTGCAGGCCACCGATTGCACAAGACCCTTGGTGGAGCTTATGAACAGGAACCATCAGCGAGAAGCACCCCTCTGCTGATTGGCATGATTTCCCCAAAGCACCCAAACTGTGCATGCATGAGTCAATCCAAAACAATTCTCCTCTCTTCATTCACCTTACAGCCAAGTCCCAAATCAGAACCAGCAACACCTCCCTGGCTATCCCCACCACTCTCTGAAAAAGTCCATGCCCACTCAACCCCTCTTGTCACACAGTCGAAGAAGGATCAACTGCTCCTACAGCCCATAATGATACTTGACAGTTGACTCCTCACAGCCCATGTTGACCCATCCCCTGATCCTCCTGCCTAAAGCCCACCTGAGCACCATCCAGCTCTCTCTCCTCATCAGCTCGATAACCCTTAGTTGCATGGACAGAGTTACAACCACTTCCTGTCCCAGTCACCTCCCGCACAACCGGGCCCATACAACACCTTACACCTCATCAACAGGCACCTAGACCCTACCTTGCAGGTCCCATATTAGATCCCAGCAAAGTACCTGGGCAGCAAATTAAGCCAGAAGGGCATGGCATGGGCTAACAAAAGATATTTCTGGGGGATGAGGTTCAGGCCCAGCATGGATGGCTCGAAGGCCCCTTGCAAGTAAGAGAAAAATGCCTGTGATACAGTTTGAAAGCCCTCCAGGAATACTAAGATTTTTTCAAGCATAGTGGGTTTGCATAGGAGAGGAAGGGAATCGACTCCATCAAGGCCACCAAAACCCCCTGTTAACCTTTATGGAGCACTATGTGGGAGAAAAATGGGGAGTAATTGATGACTTTACTGCAAAAATAATAGTTAAAAGGGCTTTGCATGGAAGGGTATATATGGGATTTATTTAGCGAGGTGTTTGTGAGGGGCGGAGTATTATTGTATGCAAATTTGGTAGAAGAAAGCACGTAAATCTGGGTTAGTGGAAAGTTACAAATATTTCTCAAGAACTTGATTCACACTCGAAGAAAACAGCATCCTGGACCCATACCAATCAGGGTTCCGCAGCAACCACAGCACTGAGACTGCCCGCATCGCCGCCACCAACATCAGGACCCTGCTGGACAACGGTGAGACCGCAGCCCTCATCCTGCTGGACCTCTCCGCCGCCTTCGACACTGTCTGCCACCGCACTCTACGCGCATGCCTCCACGACGCAGGGATCCGAGACAAGGCCCTGGAATGGACCACCTCCTTCCTCGACGGCAGAACCCAGAGAGTCCGCCTCCCACCTTTCCGATCCGAAGCCTCCGAGATCATCTGCGGCGTACCCCAGGGATCTTCCCTCAGCCCAACGCTGTTCAAAATCTACATGGCCCCGCTCGCACGCATCGCCAGACAGCACAACCTCAACATTATCTCCTACGCCGACGACACTCAACTGATCCTCTCCCTCACCAAGGACCCCCTCGCCGCCAAATCCAATCTCCATGAAGGAATGAAGGCCGTCGCCGATTGGATGAAGATCAGCCGACTAAAGCTGAACACGGACAAGACAGAGGTCCTCATCCTCGGCTCCAACCCCTCAGCCTGGGACGACTCCTGGTGGCCAACGACGCTGGGAGCAGCCCCGACACCCACCGACCACGCACGCAACCTGGGAGTCATCCTCGACTCAACGCTCTCCATGACCAACGCAGTCTCCTCCTGCTTCAACACCCTCCGCATGCTTCGCAAGATCTACAGGTGGATCCCGACAGATACAAGAAGAACAGTCACCCAGGCCCTCGTCAGTAGCAGACTCGACTATGGGAACGCCCTCTACGCGGGAGCCCCGGCCAAGCTCATCAAGCGACTGCAACGCATACAAAACGCCTCCGCACGCCTGATCCTCGACGTACCACGCCACAGCCACATCACCCCCACCTGAGGAACCTGCACTGGCTCCCCGTCAACAGGAGAATCTCCTTCAAACTCCTCATCCACGCACACAAGGCACTCCACAAGACTGGCCCAGCCTACCTCAACAGACGACTCTTCTTCTACGTCCCCAACCGCCAGCTCCGCTCCGCCGACCTCTCCTTCGCCACCGTCCCTCGCATTCGAAGAACAACCACCGGCGGCAGATCCTTCTCACACCTACCCGCCAAGACCTGGAACACCCTTCCACTAAGCCTACGACAGACCCAAGACCTGCTGACCTTCAGGAGGCTACTCAAGACCTGGCTGTTCGACCAGTAGCCGCACCCCCCCCTTTCTCTCCCCAGCGCCTTGAGACCCTCGCGGGTAAGTAGTGCGCTCTACAAATTCTGTGATTGATTGATTGACATTGGGTTAGAGATGTAAGCCCTTTCAATTCTAAGACCTTTACACAGACCCTTCCAGAAATAGATTGAGATGTTTCAAACAAAATAGTAATTGTATGTTATAGCTTCTATTCCTGTCCCCAGCTAGACTACAGATGTAGCATATACTTTACAGTGCCTCTGAAAGTACAGCTGCTTCCAAGCTGAAAGGTCTTTGAGTCTCTTCATATTGTAACTTTTATTTTTACCTTGTATAATAATCAGAGCACCTACGCAACAGTACGCACCCATCTCTAAGAGTCTATCTATGCCACTTTTGCAGGGTAAAAACAAAACTTTTTGATGGTTTTAGCTTTGAGAGTAAAATTGCTATGCATTGAAGGGTCTGCAGATAGCAGCACAGAGGATTTCTTGACTTTTACATCTTCACGGATGATCCCCTTCTTGAAAGGACAAGACCTTGCAGTGAAGTCCATGACCTATTCCAGGCTCAAAGCCCTTAGGGTCTCAGCTTCGTCAGAGTCCGTCAACTTAGGGCTCCATTAGTTCACATATCACCCTTGCCTGGTCTCGTTTCAGGAAAGACAGACAGGTCAGGAACAAGATTTTAGACTTAACTCAGTCTGCCCAGCTTCACTTTGATTCAAGCTCTAAAACTGTGCCATCCTTTCCTTTTCCCTTTTTGCGTTTCATAGTCTTTCCTAGATGCTTTGGGTACTCTGCGCGTTCCCCTTCAGCTTCCAGTGCCCAAAGTGCAGCTTCCCATGTCTCTGGCATTGACTCCAAAATCATAAGGCCAGTTCCCTTAGACAGCAGCCCGCTGTCTTTCCTAGCACAGCCAGTTCTGTCCAGATACTCTAGCAAGGCCATCCGGATGGGCAATGTGTCACATTTATGGTTTAATTCTGTGCCACTTGTCATATTCATTTTCCTCATTCCCCCCTCACTTCCCTTCCCTAGTTGTGCCCACTCATAATGTTGTGTGTGCGTGTTCTAATTTCATCACTTGTAATTGAAATTATAATTATATAGCCCTTACTACCCCTGACGAGGTGTTGAAGTGCTTTACTGCGAGTAGCATGCTACTCCGGAATCCATTGTTAGTGGTTAATCTAGTGGTTTTTGAGATTAGTTATGTGCTCTCAAGAAAAAAATTACATGCATTTACTTGAGTT
>CAWUFW010029126.1:0-19734 GCA_963921515.1 Calotriton arnoldi | reverse complement strand
ATGTTAGCGTTCAGTTACGTATTGCTATAAGTGTCTGAATGGATGATTTAGTACGTGAGTGACTGACTCTACAAGTGAGTGATTAAATGTATCTTACTGAATGCATGGGTTAGTGACTAAACTGTGTGAATGTCTGTATCCGTCTGTCTGTTGGTTTGTAAGCGGCTGCATGACTTTCTGAATAGCTACATGAGTGTCTACATGGGTTATTGATTGATTGTCTGAGTATCTGTATGGGTGCCTGAGTGTTTGTGTGGGTGGGGTGTGTGTGACTCTGTGCATAGATGTGTGAGTTGGTGATTCACTGGGTGCATGGTTTCAAGAGTGCATCTGTGATGGACTGTATGGGTGGGTGAGTGTGTGTATGGGTGTGTTAGTGATTGAATGTATATCTCAGTGGTACATGTGTGAGTAACTACATATGTGAAAGGCAGTATATATGTGTGTTGGAGTATATAAAAGGCTATAAGTGAGAGTGTGTGATTGTGAGAGTGGCTGTATGGATGAGTGTGTACTTGTATCAGTGATTGTATAAGAGCGTAAGAATGTGCTAGTATTTGTATGAGTAAGTGAGCTGGTGTGTGTATAACTGTATAGGTGAGTAAATGGGTGTGTGATTAAGTTTTTGCATGACTGACTAGGTGTGTGAGTACCTCTATGGATGAGTGGCGGTGTGTGAGTGTTTATATAGGTGTATGAGTGCATATGATAGTCCTGTACTGAGTGACTAAGTATGAGTGACTGTACGGGTGAGTGAGTGGATGTGTGTGTAGACCTAATAATCAGTGAGTGGGTATGTAGTTTTTGGTGTTGGAGTGTCTATGGTTTTGAGAATGGCAGTCTGTAATTTAGAGTGGGTATATCAAAAGTTATATTAGGGTGTGAGAAGATGCATGGAAATTATCACATGGATGATGTCATCAGTGATGTCATTTGAGATGTCATCAGTGATGTCATCAGTGATGTCACTGACCATGTCATGAGTGATGTAATATGTGACGTCATCAGCAGTGCATTGCGGGGCGCGAGTTATAGTTAGCTGAACTAACTATAACGGGGGAATTTCTATGGTTTTGTACGAGTGAAATGTCCAACTAACTATAACTGTCCCTAAAACCTATGGTTTTTCAGTGAATTTCAAAGGTTTTTTAAATGCTAATTTCTAACTATAACGTGTCTGAAACCTATGGTTTTTCAGTGAATTTCAAAGGTTTTTAAATGCTAATTTCTAACTATAACGTGCCTGAAACCTATGATTTTTAAAGTGAATTTCAAAGGTTTTTTAAATGCTAGTTTCTAACTATGCCTACAGAGGTAGGACATGTGAAGAAAGAAGAAAAAACGCACAGAAAGAAGCAAAAGATGTGCAGAAAGAACCAACAGAGGAGCAGAAAGAGGCCTTGTTGCAAAATCATCCTGTGCCCACAACTTTTCAGACGGGTACTGGTGGTAACTGACTGACTAACCAGAGCCAGTGCTATGCTAAAAGACACTTAGAATACAGTGAAAACACCTACATACACTAGGGAACACTATGCGTTGGGGTACCCCTGTGATTAGCATGACCTCCTCTGCAAGTCCCTAGTACATAATAGGGCAGGGGATTAAAACTACCTCTTAAACGCGCTACAGGGCGCGTTTGCACAGTGGTGAAGGGAGGGGGCCTGAGGTGACATGTGTGCAAACGCACCCCGTGGCGCGTTTTAAGTTGCGGGATTAAGTCCCCTTGAATTCTGAGGGTCCCTGGGGCCCAACTAGCCCCCAGGTACCTACAGTTAGGACCACAGAGCTGAGTTGCAGAGAGGCGTTCTGAGGCCACGCACCTTTTTCACCTCTCTGCAACGCAACTCTGTTGTGCTTACTGAAGGTACCTGGTGGGCTAGTTGGCCCCCAGGGTCCCTCAGGATTCAAGGGAATTAATTCCCCAACTAAAACGCACCACAGGGCGTGTTTGCGCACATGTCACCTGAGGCCCCGCCCCTCCCTTCACCACTGTGCAAACGCGCCCCGTGGTGCGTTTTAAGTTGGGGGATTAGGTCACCTTGAATCCTGAGGGTCCCTGGGGCCCAACTAGCCCACTAGGTACTTCCAGTAAGCACCACAGGCCTGCGTTGCAACGCCTTTAACAAATTGTGCAGTTGTGTTTAGGTAGAGAAGAGGGTCGTGCTGGGGGTAGTGTTTTAGGGTTTAGGGTAGTGCAGTGGTGTTTGTGTAGTGTAGGGGGTCATGCTGGGGGTAGATTTAGGGTTTAGGGTAGTGCAGTGGTGTTTGGATAGTGTAGGGAGTCGTGCTGGGGTGAGTGTTTTAGGGTTTAGGGTAGTGCAGTGGTGTTTGGGTAGTGTAGGGGGTCGTGCTGGGGGTAGTGTTTTAGGGTTTAGGGTAGTGCAGTGGTGTTTGGGTAGTGTAGTGGGTCATGCTGGGGGTAGTGATTTAGGGTAGTGCAGTGGTGTTTGGGTAGTGTAGGGGGTACTGCTGGGGGTAGTGTTTTAGGGTTTAGGTTAGTGCAGTGGTGTTTGGGTAGTGTAGGGGTACTGCTGGGGGTAGTGTTTTAGGGTTTAGGGTAGTGCAGTGGTGTTTGTGTAGTGTAGGGGTAGTGTTTTAGGGTTTAGGGTAGTGCAGTGGTGTTTGTGTAGTGTAGGAGGTCGTGTTTTAGGGTTTAGGGTAGTGCAGTGGTCTTTGGGTAGTGTAGGGAGTCGTGCGGGGGTAGTGTTTTAGGGTTTAGGGTAGTGTAGGGGGTCATGCGGGGGTAGTGTTTTAGGGATTAGGGTAGTGCATTGGTGTTTGGGTAGTGTAGGGGGTCATGCGGGGGTAGTGTTTTAGGGTTTAGGGCAGTGCAGTGGTGTTTGGGTAGTGTAGGGGGTCGTGCTGGGGGAGTGTTTTAGGGTTTAGGGCAGTGCAGTGGTGTTCGGGTAGTGTGAGGGGTCGTGCTGGGGGAGTGTTTTAGGGTTTAGGGCAGTGCAGTGGTGTTCGGGTAGTGTAGGGGGTCGTGCTGGGGGAGTGTTTGAGGGTTTAGGGCAGTGCAGTCATGTTCGGGTAGTGTGAGGGGTTGTGCTGGGGGTAGTATTTTAGGGTTTAGGGTAGTGCAGTGGTGTTCGGGTAGTGTAGGGGGTCGTGCTGGGGGTGGTGTTTTAGGGTTTAGGGCAGTGCAGTGGTGTTCGGGCAGTGTAGGGGGTCGTGCTGGGGGTGGTGTTTCAGGGTTTAGGGCAGTGCAGTGGTGTTCGGGCAGTGTAGGGGGTGGTGTTTCAGGGTTTAGGGCAGTGCAGTGGTGTTCGGGCAGTGTAGGGGGTCGTGCTGGGGGTGGTGTTTCAGGGTTTAGGGCAGTGCAGTGGTGTTTTGGCAGTGTAGGGGGTCATGCTGGGGCTAGTGTTTCAGGATTTAGGGCAGAGCAATGGTGTTCAGGCAGTGTAGGGGTTTTGCTGGAGGTGGTGTTTCAGGGTTTAGGGCAGTGCAGTGGTGTTCGTGCAGTGTAGGGGGTGGTGTTTCAGGGTTTAGGGCAGTGGTGTTCAGGCAGTGTAGGGGGTCTTGCTGGGGTTGATGTTTCAGGGTTTAGGGCAGTGCAGTGGTGTTCGGGCATTGTAGGGGGTCGTGCTGGGGGTGGTGTTTCAGGGTTTAGGGCAGTGCAGTGGTGTTCCGGCAGTGTAGGAGGTCGTGCAGGGGGTGGTGTTTCAGGGTTTAGGGCAGTGCAGTGGTGTTCGGGCAGTGTAGGGGGTCGACCTGGGGGTGGTGTTTCAAGGTTTAGGGCGGTGCAGTGGTGTTCGGGCAGTGTAGGGTGTCGTGCTGAGGGGTGGTGTTTCAGGGTTTAGGGCAGTGCAGTGGTGTTTGGGCAGTGTAGGGGGTCGTGCAGGGGTGGTGTTTCAGGGTTTAGGGCAGTGCAGTGGTGTTCGGCCAGTGTAGGTGGTCTTGCTGGGGGTGGTGTTTCAGGCTTTAGTGCAGTGGTGTTCGGGCAGTGTAGGGGTCTTGCTGGGGGTGGTGTTTCAGGGTTTAAGGCAGTGCAGTGGTGTTCGGGCAGGGTAGGGGGTCTTGCTGGGGCTGGTGTTTCAGGGTTTAGGGCAGTGCAGTGGTGTTCGGGCAGTGTAGGGGGTCGTGCTGGGGCTGGTGTTTCAGGGTTTAGGGTAGTGCAGTGGTGTTCGGGCAGTGTAGGGGGTCGTGCTGGGGCTGGTGTTTCAAGGTTTAGGGCAGTGCAGTGGTTTTCGGGCAATGTAGGCGGTCGTGCTGGGGCTGGTGTTTCAGGAGTTTAGGGCAGTGCAGTGGTGTTCGGGCAGTGTAGGGGGTCGTGCTGGGGGTGGTGTTTCAGGGTTTAGGGCAGTGCAGTGGTGTTCGGTCAGTGTAGGGGGTCGTGCTGGGGGTGGTGTTTCAGGGTTTAGGGCAGTGCAGTGGTGTTCGGGCAGTGTAGAGGGTCATGCTGGGGGTGGTGTTTCAGGGTTTAGGGCAGTGCAGTGGTGTACGGGCAGTGTAGGGGTCTTGCTGGGGGTGGTGTTTCAGGGTTTAGGGCAGTGGTGTTCGGGCAGTGTAGGGGTCTTGCTGGGGGTAGTGTTTCCGGGTTTAGGGCAGTGCAGTGGTGTTCGTGCAGTGTAGGGGGTCGTGCTGGGGGTGGTGTTTCAGGGTTTAGGGCAGTGCAGTAGTGTTCGGGCAGTGTAGGGGATCGTGCAGGGGGTGGTGTTTCAGGGTTTAGGGCAGTGCAGTGGTGTTCCTGCAGTGTAGGAGGTCGTGCTGGGGTGGTGTTTCAGGGTTTAGGGCAGTGCAGTGGTGTTCGGGCAGTGTAGGGGGTCGTGCAGGGGTGGTGTTTCAGGGTTTAGGGCAGTGCAGTGGTGTTCGGGCAGTGTAGGGGTCGTGCTGGGGCTGGTGTTTCAGGGTTTAGGGCAGTGCAGTGGTGTTCGGGCAGTGTAGGGGTCTTGCTGGGGGTGGTGTTTCAGGGTTTAGGGCAGTGGTGTTCGGGCAGTGTAGGGGGTCTTGCTGGGGGTAGTGTTTCAGGGTTTAGGGCAGTGCAGTGGTGTTCGGGCAGTGTAGGGGGTCTTGCTGGGGGCAGTGTTTCAGGGTTTAGGGCAGTGCAGTAGTGTTCGGGCAGTGTAGGGGGTCGTGCAGGGGTGGTGTTTCAGGGTTTAGGGCAGTGCAGTGGTGTTCGGGCAGTGTAGGGGGTCGTGCTGGGGGTGGTGTTTCAGGGTTTAGGGCAGTGGTGTTCGGGCAGTGTAGGGGGTCTTGCTGGGTGGGATGTTTCAGGGTTTAGGGCAGGGCAGTGGTGTTCGGGCAGTGTAGGAGGTCTTGCTGGGGGTAGTGTTTCAGGGTTTAGGGCAGTGCAGTGGTGTTCGGGCAGTGTAGGGGTCATGCTGGGGGTGGTGTTTCAGGGTTTAGGGCAGTGCAGTGGTGTTCGGGCAGTGTAGGGGGTCATGCTGGGGGTGGTGTTTCAGGGTTTAGGGTAGTGCAGTGGTGTTTGGGTAGTGTAGGGGGTCGTGCTGGGGGTAGTGTTTTAGGGTTTAGGGTAGTGCAGTGGTGTTTGGGTAGTGTAGTGGGTCATGCTGGGGGTAGTGATTTAGGGTAGTGCAGTGGTGTTTGGGTAGTGTAGGGGGTACTGCTGGGGGTAGTGTTTTAGGGTTTAGGTTAGTGCAGTGGTGTTTGGGTAGTGTAGGGGTACTGCTGGGGGTAGTGTTTTAGGGTTTAGGGTAGTGCAGTGGTGTTTGTGTAGTGTAGGGGGTAGTGTTTTAGGGTTTAGGGTAGTGCAGTGGTGTTTGTGTAGTGTAGGAGGTCGTGTTTTAGGGTTTAGGGTAGTGCAGTGGTCTTTGGGTAGTGTAGGGAGTCGTGCGGGGGTAGTGTTTTAGGGTTTAGGGTAGTGTAGGGGGTCATGCGGGGGTAGTGTTTTAGGGATTAGGGTAGTGCATTGGTGTTTGGGTAGTGTAGGGGGTCATGCGGGGGGTAGTGTTTTAGGGTTTAGGGCAGTGCAGTGGTGTTTGGGTAGTGTAGGGGGTCGTGCTGGGGGAGTGTTTTAGGGTTTAGGGCAGTGCAGTTGTGTTCGGGTAGTGTAGGGGTCGTGCTGGGGGAGTGTTTTAGGGTTTAGGGCAGTGCAGTGGTGTTCGGGTAGTGTAGGGGGTCGTGCTGGGGGAGTGTTTGAGGGTTTAGGGCAGTGCAGTCATGTTCGGGTAGTGTAGGGGGTTGTGCTGGGGGTAGTATTTTAGGGTTTAGGGTAGTGCAGTGGTGTTCGGGTAGTGTAGGGGGTCGTGCTGGGGGTGGTGTTTTAGGGTTTAGGGCAGTGCAGTGGTGTTCGGGCAGTGTAGGGGGTCGTGCTGGGGGTGGTGTTTCAGGGTTTAGGGCAGTGCAGTGGTGTTCGGGCAGTGTAGGGGGTGGTGTTTCAGGGTTTAGGGCAGTGCAGTGGTGTTCGGGCAGTGTAGGGGTCGTGCTGGGGGTGGTGTTTCAGGGTTTAGGGTAGTGCAGTGGTGTTCGGGTAGTGTAGGGGGTCGTGCTGGGGGTGGTGTTTTAGGGTTTAGGGCAGTGCAGTGGTGTTCGGGCAGTGTAGGGGGTCGTGCTGGGGGTGGTGTTTCAGGGTTTAGGGCAGTGCAGTGGTGTTCGGGCAGTGTAGGGGTGGTGTTTCAGGGTTTAGGGCAGTGCAGTGGTGTTCGGGCAGTGTAGGGGGTCGTGCTGGGGGTGGTGTTTCAGGGTTTAGGGCAGTGCAGTGGTGTTTTGGCAGTGTAGGGGGTCATGCTGGGGCTAGTGTTTCAGGATTTAGGGCAGAGCAATGGTGTTCAGGCAGTGTAGGGGGTTTTGCTGGAGGTGGTGTTTCAGGGTTTAGGGCAGTGCAGTGGTGTTCGTGCAGTGTAGGGGTGGTGTTTCAGGGTTTAGGGCAGTGGTGTTCAGGCAGTGTAGGGGGTCTTGCTGGGGTTGATGTTTCAGGGTTTAGGGCAGTGCAGTGGTGTTCGGGCATTGTAGGGGGTCGTGCTGGGGGTGGTGTTTCAGGGTTTAGGGCAGTGCAGTGGTGTTCCGGCAGTGTAGGAGGTCGTGCAGGGGGTGGTGTTTCAGGGTTTAGGGCAGTGCAGTGGTGTTCGGGCAGTGTAGGGGGTCGACCTGGGGGTGGTGTTTCAGGGTTTAGGGCGGTGCAGTGGTGTTCGGGCAGTGTAGGGTGTCGTGCTGAGGGGTGGTGTTTCAGGGTTTAGGGCAGTGCAGTGGTGTTTGGGCAGTGTAGGGGGTCATGCAGGGGGTGGTGTTTCAGGGTTTAGGGCAGTGCAGTGGTGTTCGGCCAGTGTAGGTGGTCTTGCTGGGGGTGGTGTTTCAGGCTTTAGTGCAGTGGTGTTCGGGCAGTGTAGGGGGTCTTGCTGGGGGTGGTGTTTCAGGGTTTAAGGCAGTGCAGTGGTGTTCGGGCAGGGTAGGGGGTCTTGCTGGGGCTGGTGTTTCAGGGTTTAGGGCAGTGCAGTGGTGTTCGGGCAGTGTAGGGGTCGTGCTGGGGCTGGTGTTTCAGGGTTTAGGGTAGTGCAGTGGTGTTCGGGCAGTGTAGGGGGTCGTGCTGGGGCTGGTGTTTCAAGGTTTAGGGCAGTGCAGTGGTTTTCGGGCAATGTAGGCGGTTGTGCTGGGGCTGGTGTTTCAGGGTTTAGGGCAGTGCAGTGGTGTTCGGGCAGTGTAGGGGGTCGTGCTGGGGGTGGTGTTTCAGGGTTTAGGGCAGTGCAGTGGTGTTCGGTCAGTGTAGGGGGTCGTGCTGGGGGTGGTGTTTCAGGGTTTAGGGCAGTGCAGTGGTGTTCGGGCAGTGTAGAGGGTCATGCTGGGGGTGGTGTTTCAGGGTTTAGGGCAGTGCAGTGGTGTACGGGCAGTGTAGGGGGTCTTGCTGGGGGTGGTGTTTCAGGGTTTAGGGCAGTGGTGTTCGGGCAGTGTAGGGGGTCTTGCTGGGGGTAGTGTTTCCGGGTTTAGGGCAGTGCAGTGGTGTTCGTGCAGTGTAGGGGGTCGTGCTGGGGGTGGTGTTTCAGGGTCTAGGGCAGTGCAGTAGTGTTCGGGCAGTGTAGGGGATCGTGCAGGGGGTGGTGTTTCAGGGTTTAGGGCAGTGCAGTGGTGTTCCTGCAGTGTAGGGGGTCGTGCTGGGGTGGTGTTTCAGGGTTTAGGGCAGTGCAGTGGTGCTCGGGCAGTGTAGGGGGTCGTGCAGGGGGTGGTGTTTCAGGGTTTAGGGCAGTGCAGTGGTGTTCGGGCAGTGTAGGGGTCGTGCTGGGGCTGGTGTTTCAGGGTTTAGGGCAGTGCAGTGGTGTTCGGGCAGTGTAGGGGGTCTTGCTGGGGGTGGTGTTTCAGGGTTTAGGGCAGTGGTGTTCGGGCAGTGTAGGGGGTCTTGCTGGGGGTAGTGTTTCAGGGTTTAGGGCAGTGCAGTGGTGTTCGGGCAGTGTAGGGGGTCTTGCTGGGGGCAGTGTTTCAGGGTTTAGGGCAGTGCAGTAGTGTTCGGGCAGTGTAGGGGGTCGTGCAGGGGGTGGTGTTTCAGGGTTTAGGGCAGTACAGTGGTGTTCGGGCAGTGTAGGGGGTCGTGCTGGGGGTGGTGTTTCAGGGTTTAGGGCAGTGGTGTTCGGGCAGTGTAGGGGGTCTTGCTGGGTGGGATGTTTCAGGGTTTAGGGCAGTGCAGTGGTGTTCGGGCAGTGTAGGAGGTCTTGCTGGGGGTAGTGTTTCAGGGTTTAGGGCAGTGCAGTGGTGTTCGGGCAGTGTAGGGGTCATGCTGGGGGTGGTGTTTCAGGGTTTAGGGCAGTGCAGTGGTGTTCGGGCAGTGTAGGGGGTCATGCTGGGGGTGGTGTTTCAGGGTTTAGGGTAGTGCAGTGGTGTTTGGGTAGTGTAGGGGGTCGTGCTGGGGGTAGTGTTTTAGGGTTTAGGAGTAGTGCAGTGGTGTTTGGGTAGTGTAGTGGGTCATGCTGGGGGTAGTGATTTAGGGTAGTGCAGTGGTGTTTGGGTAGTGTAGGGGGTACTGCTGGGGGTAGTGTTTTAGGGTTTAGGTTAGTGCAGTGGTGTTTGGGTAGTGTAGGGGTACTGCTGGGGGTAGTGTTTTAGGGTTTAGGGTAGTGCAGTGGTGTTTGTGTAGTGTAGGGGGTAGTGTTTTAGGGTTTAGGGTAGTGCAGTGGTGTTTGTGTAGTGTAGGAGGTCGTGTTTTAGGGTTTAGGGTA
Organism: Calotriton arnoldi; assembly: GCA_963921515.1. NCBI lineage: Eukaryota > Metazoa > Chordata > Amphibia > Caudata > Salamandridae > Calotriton > Calotriton arnoldi. The sequence goes on along the minus strand of CAWUFW010029126.1, from coordinate 10,630 downwards.
GTGCAGTGGTCTTTGGGTAGTGTAGGGAGTCGTGCGGGGGAAGTGTTTTAGGGTTTAGGGTAGTGTAGGGGGTCATGCGGGGGTAGTGTTTTAGGGATTAGGGTAGTGCATTGGTGTTTGGGTAGTGTAGGGGGTCATGCGGGGGGTAGTGTTTTAGGGTTTAGGGCAGTGCAGTGGTGTTTGGGTAGTGTAGGGGGTCGTGCTGGGGGGAGTGTTTTAGGGTTTAGGGCAGTGCAGTGGTGTTCGGGTAGTGTAGGGGGTCGTGCTGGGGGAGTGTTTTAGGGTTTAGGGCAGTGCAGTGGTGTTCGGGTAGTGTAGGGGGTCGTGCTGGGGGAGTGTTTGAGGGTTTAGGGCAGTGCAGTCATGTTCGGGTAGTGTAGGGGGTTGTGCTGGGGGTAGTATTTTAGGGTTTAGGGTAGTGCAGTGGTGTTCGGGTAGTGTAGGGGGTCGTGCTGGGGGTGGTGTTTTAGGGTTTAGGGCAGTGCAGTGGTGTTCGGGCAGTGTAGGGGGGTCGTGCTGGGGGTGGTGTTTCAGGGTTTAGGGCAGTGCAGTGGTGTTCGGGCAGTGTAGGGGGTGGTGTTTCAGGGTTTAGGGCAGTGCAGTGGTGTTCGGGCAGTGTAGGGGGTCGTGCTGGGGGTGGTGTTTCAGGGTTTAGGGCAGTGCAGTGGTGTTTTGGCAGTGTAGGGGGTCATGCTGGGGCTAGTGTTTCAGGATTTAGGGCAGAGCAATGGTGTTCAGGCAGTGTAGGGGTTTTGCTGGAGGTGGTGTTTCAGGGTTTAGGGCAGTGCAGTGGTGTTCGTGCAGTGTAGGGGTGGTGTTTCAGGGTTTAGGGCAGTGGTGTTCAGGCAGTGTAGGGGTCTTGCTGGGGTTGATGTTTCAGGGTTTAGGGCAGTGCAGTGGTGTTCGGGCATTGTAGGGGGTCGTGCTGGGGGTGGTGTTTCAGGGTTTAGGGCAGTGCAGTGGTGTTCCGGCAGTGTAGGAGGTCGTGCAGGGGTGGTGTTTCAGGGTTTAGGGCAGTGCAGTGGTGTTCGGGCAGTGTAGGGGGTCGACCTGGGGGTGGTGTTTCAGGGTTTAGGGCGGTGCAGTGGTGTTCGGGCAGTGTAGGGTGTCGTGCTGAGGGGTGGTGTTTCAGGGTTTAGGGCAGTGCAGTGGTGTTTGGGCAGTGTAGGGGGTCGTGCAGGGGGTGGTGTTTCAGGGTTTAGGGCAGTGCAGTGGTGTTCGGCCAGTGTAGGTGGTCTTGCTGGGGGTGGTGTTTCAGGCTTTAGTGCAGTGGTGTTCGGGCAGTGTATGGGGTCTTGCTGGGGGTGGTGTTTCAGGGTTTAAGGCAGTGCAGTGGTGTTCGGGCAGGGTAGGGGGTCTTGCTGGGGCTGGTGTTTCAGGGTTTAGGGCAGTGCAGTGGTGTTCGGGCAGTGTAGGGGGTCGTGCTGGGGCTGGTGTTTCAGGGTTTAGGGTAGTGCAGTGGTGTTCGGGCAGTGTAGGGGGTCGTGCTGGGGCTGGTGTTTCAAGGTTTAGGGCAGTGCAGTGGTTTTCGGGCAATGTAGGCGGTCGTGCTGGGGCTGGTGTTTCAGGGTTTAGGGCAGTGCAGTGGTGTTCGGGCAGTGTAGGGGGTCGTGCTGGGGGTGGTGTTTCAGGGTTTAGGGCAGTGCAGTGGTGTTCGGTCAGTGTAGGGGGTCGTGCTGGGGGTGGTGTTTCAGGGTTTAGGGAAGTGCAGTGGTGTTTGGGCAGTGTAGGGGGTCGTGCTGGGGCTGGTGTTTCATGGTTTAGGGCAGTGCAGTGGTGTTCGGGCAGTGTAGGGGGTCGTGCTGGGGGTGGTGTTTCAGGGTTTAGGGCAGTGCAGTGGTGTTCGGGCAGTGTAGAGGGTCATGCTGGGGGTGGTGTTTCAGGGTTTAGGGCAGTGCAGTGGTGTACGGGCAGTGTAGGGGGTCTTGCTGGGGGTGGTGTTTCAGGGTTTAGGGCAGTGGTGTTCGGGCAGTGTAGGGGGTCTTGCTGGGGGTAGTGTTTCCGGGTTTAGGGCAGTGCAGTGGTGTTCGTGCAGTTTAGGGGGTCGTGCTGGGGTGGTGTTTCAGGGTTTAGGGCAGTGCAGTAGTGTTCGGGCAGTGTAGGGGATCGTGCAGGGGTGGTGTTTCAGGGTTTAGGGCAGTGCAGTGGTGTTCGGGCAGTGTAGGGGGTCATGCTGGGGTGGTGTTTCAGGGTTTAGGGCAGTGCAGTGGTGTTCGGGCAGTGTAGGGGGTCGTGCAGGGGGTGGTGTTTCAGGGTTTAGGGCAGTGCAGTGGTGTTCGGGCAGTGTAGGGGTCGTGCTGGGGCTGGTGTTTCAGGGTTTAGGGCAGTGCAGTGGTGTTCGGGCAGTGTAGGGGGTCTTGCTGGGGGTGGTGTTTCAGGGTTTAGGGCAGTGGTGTTCGGGCAGTGTAGGGGGTCTTGCTGGGGGTGGTGTTTCAGGGTTTAGGGCAGTGCAGTGGTGTTCGGGCAGTGTAGGCGGTCTTGTTGGGGTAGTGTTTCAGGGTTTAGGGCAGTGCAGTAGTGTTCGGGCAGTGTAGGGGGTCGTGCAGGGGTGGTGTTTCAGGGTTTAGGGCAGTGCAGTGGTGTTCGGGCAGTGTAGGGGGTCGTGCTGGGGGTGGTGTTTCAGGGTTTAGGGCAGTGGTGTTCGGGCAGTGTAGGGGGTCTTGCTGGGTGTGATGTTTCAGGGTTTAGGGCAGTGCAGTGGTGTTCGGGCAGTGTAGGAGGTCTTGCTGGGGGTAGTGTTTCAGGGTTTAGGGCAGTGCAGTGGTGTTCGGGCAGTGTAGGGGTCATGCTGGGGGTGGTGTTTCAGGGTTTAGGGCAGTGCAGTGGTGTTCGGGCAGTGTAGGGGGTCATGCTGGGGGTGGTGTTTCAGGGTTTAGGGCAGTGCAGTGGTGTTCGGGCAGTGTAGGGGGTCGTGCTAGGGTATGTGTTTCAGGGTTTAGGGCAGTGCAGTGGTGTTCGGGCAGTGTAGGGGGTCGTGCAGGGGCTGGTGTTTCAGGTCTAGGGCAGTGCAGTGGTGTTCGGGCAGTGTAGGGGGTCGTGCTGGGGGTAGTGTTTTAGGGTTTAGGGTAGTGCAGTGGTGCTTGTGTAGTGTAGGGGGTCGTGCTGGGGGTAGTGTTTTAGGGTTTAGGGTAGTGCAGTGGTGTTTGGGTAGTGTAGGGGGTCGTGCTGGGGGTAGTGTTTTAGGATTTAGGTTAGTGCAGTGGTGTTTGGGTAGTGTAGGGGTCGTGCTGGGGGTAGTGTTTTAGGGTTTAAGGTAGTGCAGTGGTGTTTGTGTAGTGTAGGGGGTCGTGCTGGGGGTAGTGTTTTAGGGTTTAGGGTAGTGCAGTGGTGCTTGTGTAGTGTAAGGGGTCGTGCTGGGGGTAGTGTTTTAGGGTTTAGGGTAGTGCAGTGGTGTTTGTGTAGTGTAGGGGTCATGTTTTAGGTTAGTGCAGTGGTGTTTGGGTAGTGTAGGGGGTCGTGCTGGGGGTAGTGTTTTATGATTTAGGTTAGTGCAGTGGTGTTGGGGTAGTGTTTTAGGGTTTAGGGTAGTGCAGTGGTGTTTGTGTAGTGTAGGGGGTCATGCTGGGGGTAGTGTTTTAGGGTTTAGGATAGTGCAGTGGTGCTTGTGTAGTGTAGGGGGTCGTGCTGGGGTAGTGTTTTAGGGTTTAGGGTAGTGCAGTGGTGTTTTTGTAGTGTAGGGGGTCATGTTTTAAGATGCAACGCTCCAATACCTGACCAGTCTGCACTACATAAAACTGCAAAAAAACTAAAAATAAAAAGTGTTTTGCACACTTTTGTCATTGGGCTATATGTGGGCTACATCTGGGTAATATTTGTGCTACATTTGGGCTCTTTTTTCACTGGTGGCCATCTTGGAAGACTTCTTTGTTATGAAGTTTCCTAATTTCCTCATTTACTGCAGTCTCCTCAGTAGGAAATGCTTTCAGTTTTTTACTTTGATTCCATCAAGAAGGCATTCAGATGTGTCACACATTTGCCATAAATTCAGAATGTTATTACTCTAGTTGTTCATTAGATCACTATAGTAAAGCTACTGCTCACCAAGGAGTTAACTGGAAGTTTACTGCTGGTATTGAAAGTGATTGTTTCAGTCTGCATGTCAGAATTTTCTAATGAAATAGAAGAGGATTTGAGATCTCACTTAAAACATGCACTAAATTTTCTTTTTGCAGCACTAACCATAATTTCTATGGCAAAATGAACCCCCTCATTTTGTTCCTTTTTAAATTAAATGTTTTAAGTGTTACCAGTTTATTCCAATCAAGATGGCTTCAGGTGTGCCATACTTTTGTCATAAGTAAGACTGTTAGCGCTCTAGTTGTTCTTTAGAACACTCTGGGAAGCTGCAGTAGAACACAAAGGCATCAACTGACAGGCTGCTCCTGTTGAAATATAACAGGAAGATATTTGAGATCACACTTGAAACATGTCCTAATTTTTCTTTCTACAGCACTAACCATAATTTCTATGACAAAATGAACCCCATCATTTTGTTCCTTTTTAAATTAAATGTTTTAAGTGTTACCAGTTTATTCCAATCAAGATGGCTTCAGGTGTGCCATACTTTTGTCATAAGTAAGACTGTTAGCGCTCTAGTTGTTCTTTAGAACACTCTGGGAAGCTGCAGTAGAACACAAAGGCATCAACTGACAGGCTGCTCCTGTTGAAATATAACAGGAAGATATTTGAGATCACACTTGAAACATGTCCTAATTTTCTTTCCAGAGCACTAATCATAATTTCTATGACAAGATGAACCCCAACATTTTGTTCCTTTTTAAATTAAATGTTTTAAGTGTTACCAGTTTATTCCAATCAAGATGGCTTCAGGTGTGCCATACTTTTGTCATAAGTAAGACTGTTAGCGCTCTAGTTGTTCTTTAGAACACTCTGGGAAGCTGCAGTAGAACACAAAGGAATCAACTGACAGTCTCTGCCCTTGTTGGATGTACATATTTTACTGAGAATGTCAGACTTCATTCTCACATGACTGAGAAAGATAATGTGAATTTACAGAAAATATGCTCTCATTTTAGCTTCTGGGGCACCTTCCAAAACTGTATGGGACAAGCATGTGAAAATAGTTTTCTCTCAAACATGATTCATGATATCCCAGCAGAAGGTTTTTCACAGGGTAAAATCACCTTAGAACACACCACAATTCCTGAAATTAGTATGGTACCATCAACAAATGAATTCTAATGTAACTAAAGTCTGTTATCACCCTTTATAGTTCTCCTTTTGGTAACCCTCAAAATCTTCGATTCACTACAATGCATTTCAAAGGGGTACTATCATTTATATTGGTCCCAAGATGGCTGCCAGCAATTCCAGGATGAAGTGCTGACAGCCAATCAGATCTCACGATGACATGTGTGGTTAGGCTCCGCCCAGATATATATGTGTTTTTACTTTTGATTTTCTCAGCAACTACTGAACGGATTTACACCATTTAACAAAAGGGTTCTTTTTGAACCAAGAACTACCTCTTTGCCAAATTTGGTGTAATTCCGTTCAGCAGTTCGGGCTGTAGCCTTGCATAAAGTTTCCTATGGGAAATTGATTGTTTGACTCTTATTTTTTTAATTTCTCCGCAACTACTGAACGGATTTACACCATTTAACAAAAAGGGTTCTTTCTGAACCAAGAACTACCTCTTTGCCAAATTTGGTGTAATTCCGTTCTGCAGTTCGGAGCTGTAGCCGTGTCTAAAGTTTCCTATGGGAAAATGAATGGGGAAAACACGTTTTGGGACCCCCTTTTTCTCGGCTCCCGCTTGACGAATCACCCTGAGACTTTCAGGGTAGGAGCAGACCGGAGCGGGCCATAAAGTTTGAAAATTTTGCGAAGATTCGTCAACCGACGCAAGAGTTATTTCAAATAGAATGTCGCGGATTTCCTATGGAAAATAGGTCCTAACTATAACTATCTACTGGCGACCGCCAGTAGATAATATATATATGGACCAACAAGAAGATATATGTATATACATATATATATACAAATATGTACCAAATATGTACCAATAGCAAAAAGTGAATACAAAATAAACATTCTATTATAAATTAAGACAATAAACTATTTAAAAATCTTCAAACTTAAATGTCCCACTCCTGTCAGTGCAACAATAGGGAAAGTGTTGGATAGCAGAGGGCTAAAAATTACTATTACCACTCCAGTGAGTGCAGCAGTAGGGAAAGTGTTGGATAGTGGAGGGGTACAAATTATTTTTCCCACTCCAGTGAGTGCAACAGTAGGGAAAGTGCTGGATAGCGGAGGTGTACAACTTACTATTCCCACTCAAGTGAGTGCAACTTTAGGGAAAGTGTTGGATAGCGGATGGGTAAAATTTACTATTTCCACTCCAATCAGTGCAATAGTAGGGAAGTGTTGGATTCCAGAGGGGTAACAATTAATATTCTCACTCCAGTCAGTTCAAAATTAAAAACAAACACAATATTAACAACAACAAAAATATTTAAAAATCAAAATAAATCGAAAATTTATAAATATGTTAAAAATTAAAATGCAAATATATTTAATACTAAAAATTAAAAAACATATTATAATGTTAAATACGTCTGACGAATACCTACAAATATTATATTAAATAAAATAAAAATAATTTTCAAACAAATAAATATTTTTAATTAGAAATTATTTTAAAAAGCATTAGTTATTACATACATTTACTTTTTTATTTCCTACCCTATAACACCGCACAATTCACAACCCACATCTAATTTTAAAAAAATGTACTTCCATAATTAACATAATCAATTAAATAAATATTATTAATTAAAAAACAAATTAAAAATCATAAAAATTAATTAACTTCCCACACTTTACCCCTATAATCCCCACAACCCACAGCTAATATTAAACTAAGAAAAATTAATTACACAATTAAAACTTATTTTTAATGAAAAAACTAATAGTATTTAACAACTAATTATAAAGTAAGTAAAATTAATTTACTCCACACCCTTTACCCCTATAAAAGCAAAACCAACACACACAATATTAAACAATTACCCTAATTAAATATCAATGAATTAAGTAATATTATATTAATGATCAACTAATTATTAATTAATTAAACATTATTTACTTTCCACCCTTAACCCCTATAAACCCCACAACCCACACCTAAAATTAATTATAAAATTTCCATTTTTAATTTTCAATTAATTAATTAATATTAATTAACAACTAATTATTAATTAATTAAAAATAAATTACTTCCCACCGTTTACCCCTATAAATCCCACAACCTGCACCTAAAATGAATTACACAATTTCCATAATTAATTTACAATCAATTAATTATTATTAATTAACAACTAATTATTAATTAATTAAAAATAAATTACGTCCCACCCTTTACCCTATAAACCTCACACCCTGCACCTAAAAAACATTACACAACTACCATCATTAATTACCAATTAATTAATTATTATTAATTAAAAATCAATTAATAATTAATTACCAAATTAATTACTACTCACAATTAACACTATAAAATCTCAATTAAATAACTATTAATAAATAAAAAATAATCATTAATTTATTATAATTAAATTACTTCCCACCATATTCCCCTATAAACCCACAACCCGCTACGTAACTAAAAAACGGAAAATGTAATTAAAATAAAATTGATAACTAGTAAAAATGTAACACATATATTAAAAAACATAAACAGTACTTAGACAAAAAACATACATCACTTACATTTTAAATATAAACTTAGGTATGAAAACATGGGCAAAGGCTTGCACGCACATGTGTTGGCTAAATGAATTAGATTACTGTCCTATTCAACCAGTTATCAGTGCCCAGGTAGAATGTCAACACATAAATTGATTGTTGTCCGTGCAGGCCTTTTCGCTTAATTGGACATACTAAAACAAAATTCCATTTCTCTTTTAATTAGTGTGTGAGTCTTCGGCTCAACGTAGATACTTAATGCAACTTGCAAACATCAATAGTGCAAATATAATATTAATTTGGTCATATTTGGACTCCTTCACATACTTTAGTATTTGCGTTAAAATCCCTATGCAAGTCCTTAATTCACTTCTGGCTTTGAGCTAACTGGCTAAGTTAAATATTGTGCAGCCCAGCAGGCATTTTAAAGTTCCCCATGACAACTAGGGACATTGGTGGGATTAGCCTTCTTTGCTGAGAAAAATCAGCAAAACGTATTAACTGTCATTTATCTGACAAGCCTGCACTTACCCTTTTTTCAAGGGCAAAGGGGAGGCGGCATACCTCTGGCACTAGTCACACCAAAGGAACCAGTTTTGCTGTGTCAGTTAGGGGTGGAGCTAAGGGGCATGGGAGAGCTCGTGAAATTAACAACTTGACTTTATCATCTTGGTAAATCCCAGGTTGTTGTTCATGGTGGTGGACTTAACCCCAGAAAGTGTCTAAGTGGGAGCAAAAGGATATTCCAAAATTGAGACACCCCAACATTTACCTCAATCAGATATCCCACAATTTACTGGATCGGAGATGGAGTTAACTTCCATTTCATAAGGTAATATGTCCCTTGATGAAGGCACAACCCAAAACACCAAAATCAAGCAAAAACAGTTCATTAATTACATTGATATTGAATAGGAATAGAGTGAGTTCAAGCATTAAATAAGGTCTAGATCAATGAATCGCTAAAGGGTTTTATAACAAATGTTAAAAATAAGTGGCACAGACTAAACACAATGAATTTTCTCAAAAGTGAGAGCTATACCGAGTATGTAAAAATCATAACGTATTCCAAGTCTTTATGGGCAGTAAAATCAGAAAAGAATCAAACTGCATCCCTAGTAGAACAAGAAAGTCCTCTCTGCTTACCTCAAAAATGTAGATTGTTTTATACACAATTTTTTAATAGAAATTTGGGGGCAGATTTAAAAGAAACTGACGTATCTGTAGAGATGCGTCAGTTTTCCTGCCCCAGCCTGCGATACCCTTAAGCCACCATGGATGCGCCGTGTTTACAATACCACAGATGCGTCAGAAATTCTGACGCATCTGTTGGCCCAAGAGTCACGCATTGCTGGAGTCGTGTCGCAAGCACGATGCAACTCCAGCAATGCATGTTGAGGCCTATACTTATTGTACTGCGTCACTCCTTATGCCTGCTTCAAGCAGGCATAAGGTTTTGACGCAGTGGCATCCTAGAAGTGGTGCAGTGAAATCATGTAGATTTCACTGCGTCACTTTATGAGGCTATCCTGCGTGGAAACGCCCACCATGCCTACATTATACCTGTGCAGGTATAATGTGACGCAGGTCTTTACAATGTGACACATCTCCCTAGATGCGTCATGTTGTAAATTGGCTGCATTGTTTACACTGCCGCTGCGTTACAAAAGTGACACAGCGGTGGCGCAAAAGTGTTGCAAGGGGCTTTTAAATCTGCCCCTAAGAACCTTTGCAAATTCATCATGGTGTTAACGAATGTATCATCTCTTCAGCAAATCTGAGCACAAAAAAAACTAAACTTCACACTACTTTAATATCTAAGGACTATACCTCTACATGAATAATTATTCACCACACTCTATGCTAATATCATCTGGTGATGCTTGTGAGAAGTTGGCCTGGCATATGCTGTCCACTAATTATAGTGGGCACCTTGCACCAGTCCAAACAACCCCTTATTGGAGATAGGTTAAAGACAACCTTATTGAAAGCTATCCTAGTGGTAGCTATGGAGAGCAGCCTTCAGGCTAAGTCTTGAAGGAATGTAAAGCAGCTTGTTTTACCAGTCTATAATCTCTTGAGTGATCAAATGAAAGAGCACCACACCAGGTATATATTCAAAATATATGTATTTATTGCTAAACACACCCCTCTAGTCTCTTTATGAGGCTAGAGTTCGAAATACATAAGTTAGAAGATATTTAAACACAGTAATAGCACAAATACACGTTTGGGCCCTAGGGGCGTACCAAACCATATACCAATAAAGTGGTATGCGAACCACGACTGAACTAGACACTAGGCCTAGAGCCTCTAGAAGTGCTTGGACCACAAGGAACCACCCAAGGTAGGGACACAGGGGACCCACGGGAGACAGCGTGCAGTGTAAATACACAACCGCGATACGCCGTTGACTTCTATGGAGAAAGTCGGGATCGGGAAATTAGAGAAAAGGGACACTTAAGAGAGGACTAGGACAAAACCCTTTGAGATCTAGGACTTTGAAGAGTCTCTACCCACGGGAGCACCGGAGTACTCGTGTTACCTCACCCAGGGAAGCCGGGTGCATAGGTGCCTTTCGGGGTCGGGTTTCGTCGTCGATTCGAATGGCGATCTGCTGCAAAGTGCTGCTGGCGACCAAGAGAAAAGTGTCCGGGTGGAACCAAGAGTGGATCGGCGTTCTGAAGAACCTGAAAGCAGAGGGGACAGAGTCTGGGTCACTAGCCAGTGACCAGGAAGGCGATGGACAGATGCCCACCGATGTCGAGTGCTTCAGGTGCGTTGACGGTCGTCTTGACTCTTCAGCCACGAGGTTCAGGAGGCGTTGTCGGTGACCAGGAGCAGGATTCGGGCTGGTACACAATGTCTGTCGAGTGCTGAGGTGTCGGCGACCAGATTGGACCCAACAAGCCTTGGC
>CAWUFW010029125.1:0-19736 GCA_963921515.1 Calotriton arnoldi | reverse complement strand
AGCATGACCCCTACACTACCCGAACACCACTGCACTACCCTAAACCCTAAAATACTCCCCCCAGCACGACCCCCTACACTACCCGAACACGACTGCACTGCTCTAAACCCTCAAACACTCCCCCAGCACGACCCCCTACACTACCCGAACACCACTGCACTGCCCTAAACCCTAAAACACTCCCCCAGCATGACCCCCTACACTACCCGAACACCACTGCACTGCCCTAAACCCTAAAACACTCCCCAGCACGACCCCCTGCACTACCCAAACACCACTGCACTGCCCTAAACCCTAAAACACTACCCCCCGCATGACCCCCTACACTACCCAAACACCAATGCACTACCCTAATACCTAAAACACTACCCCCTGCACGACCCTTTACACTACCCAAAGACCACTGCTCTACCCTAAACACTACCCCCCGCATGACTCCCTACACTTCCCAAAGACCACTGCACTACCCTAAACCCTAAAACACTACCCCCTACACTACACAAACACCACTGCACTACCCTAAACCCTAAAAACTACCCCTAGCACGAACCCCTACACTACCCAAACACCACTGCACTACCCTAAACCCTAAAACACTACCCCCAGCAGTACCCCCTACACTACCCAAACACCATTGCACTACCCTAAACCCTAAAACACTCCCCCAGCAGTACCCCTACACTACCCAAACACCACTGCACTACCCTAAATCACTACCCCCAGCACGACCCCTACACTACCCAAACACCACTGCACTACCCTAAACCCTAAAACACTACCCCCAGAACGACCCCCTACACTACCCAAACACTACTGCACTACCCTAAACCCTAAAACACTCCCCCCAGCATGACTCCCTACACTACCCAAACACCACTGCACTACCCTAAACCCTAAATCTACCCCCAGCATGACCCCCTACACTACACAAACACCACTGCACTACCCTAAACCCTAAAACACTACCCCCAGCACGACCCTCTTCACTACCTAAACACAACTGCACAATTTGTTACAGGCGTTGCAACGCAGGCCTGTGGTGCTTACTGGAAGTACCTGGTGGGCTAGTTGGGCCCCAGGGACCCTCAGGATTCAAGGTGACCTAATCCCCCAACTTAAAACGCTCCACGGGGCGCGTTTGCACAGTGGTGAAGGGAGGGGCGGGCCTCAGGTGACATGTGCGCAAACACGCCCTGTGGTGCGTTTTAAGTTGGGGAATTAATTCCCTTTGAATCCTGAGGGACCCTGGGGGCCAACTAGCCCACCAGGTACCTTCAGTAAGCACAACAGAGTTGCGTTTCAGAGAGGTGAAAAAAGGTGCGTGGCCTCGGAACGCCTCTCTGCAACTCAGCTCTGTGGTCCTAACTGTAGGTACCTGGGGGGCTAGTTAGGCCCCAGGGACCCTCAGGATTCAAGGGGACTTAATCCCGCAACTTAAAACGCGCCACGGGGCGCGTTTGCACACATGTCACCTCAGGCCCCCTCCCTTCACCACTGTGCAAACGCGCCCTGTAGCGCGTTTTAAGAGGTAGTTTTAATCCCCTGCCCTATTATGTACTAGGGACTTGCAGAGGAGGTCATGCTAATCACAGGGGTACCCCAACGCATAGTGTTCCCTAGTGTATGTAGATGTTTTCACTGTATTCTAAGTGTCTTTTAGCATAGCACTGGCTCTGGTTAGTCAGAGTCAGTTACCACCAGTACCCGTCTGAAAAAGTTGTGGGCACAGGATGATTTTGCAACAAGGCCTCTTTCTGCTCCTCTGTTGGTTCTTTCTGCACATCTTTTGCTTCTTTCTGTGCGTTTTTCTTCTTTCTTCACATGTCCTACCTCTGTAGGCATAGTTAGAAACTAGCATTTAAAAAACCTTTGAAATTCACTTAAAAAATCATAGGTTTCAGGCACGTAATAGTTAGAAATTAGCATTTAAAAACCTTTGAAATTCACTGAAAAACCATAGGTTTCAGACACGTTATAGTTAGAAATTAGCATTTAAAAAACCTTTGAAATTCACTGAAAAACCATAGGTTTTATTGACAGTTATACTTAGTTGGACATTTCACTCGTACAAAACCATAGAAATTCCCCCGTTATAGTTAGTTCAGCTAACTATAACTCGCGCCCCGCAATGCACTGCTGATGACGTCACATATTACATCACTCATGACATGGTCAGTGACATCACTGATGACATCACTGATGACATCTCAAATGACATCACTGATGACATCATCCATGTGATAATTTCATGCATCTTCTCACACCCTAATATAACTTTTGATACACCCACTCTAAATTACAGACTGCCATTCTCAAAACCATAGACACTCCAACACCAAAAACTTCATACCCACTCACTGATTCTTAGGTCTACACACACATCCACTCACTCACCCGTACAGTCACTCATACTTACAGTCACTCAGTACATGACTATCATATGCACTCATACACCTATATAAACACTCACACACCGCCACTCATCCATAGAGGTACTCACACACCTAGTCAGTCATGCAAAAATTAATCACACACCCATTTACTCACCTATACAGTTATACACACACCAGCTCACTTACTCATACAAATACTAGCACATTACGCTCTTATACAATAACTGATACAAGCACACACGCATCCATACAGCCACTCTCACTATCACACACTCTCACTTATAGCCATTTAAATACTCTAACACACATATATACTGCCTTTTACATATGTAGTTACTCGCACATGTACCACTGAGATATACATTCACTCACTAACACACCCATACACACACTCACCCACCCAAGCATTCCATCACAGATGCACTCTTGAAATCATGCACCCAGTGAATCACCCACTCACACATCTATGTACAGAGTCACACACACCCCACCCACACAAACACTCAGGCAGCCATACAGATACTCAGAGAACCAATCAATAACCCATATAGACACTCATGTAGCTATTCGCAAAGCCATGCATCCACTTACACACCAACAAACAGACGGATATACAGACATTCACACAGTTTAGTCACTAACCCATGCATTCAGTAAGATACGTTTAATCACTCACTTGTAGAGTCAGTCACTCACGTACTAAATCATCCATTCAGACACTTATACACCTACTCATTCTTCAATACGCCTTTCCCTATATATATTAAACATATTTAAACTTTACAGAAACACACAGTCACTGGATGATGTCTTCAGTGATGTCATCAGTGATGTCATTTGAGATGTCATCAGTGATGTCATCAGTGATGTCACTAACCATGTCATGAGTGATGTAATATGTGACGTCATCAGCAGTGCATTGCGAGGCGCGAGTTATAGTTAGCTGAACTAACTATAACGGGGAATTTCTATGGTTTTGTACGAGTGAAATGTCCAACTAACTATAACTGTCCCTAAAACCTATGGTTTTTTCAGTGAATATATATATATATATTACCTACTGGCGGTCGCCAGTAGGTAGTTATAGTTAGGACCTATTTTCCAGAGAAAATTCACAACATTCTATTTCCAATAACTTTGGCGCCAGTTGATGAATCTTCGCGAAGTTTTCAAAACTCGTAGGGCGCTCCGGTCCGCTCCTATCCTGAAAGTCTCGGGGTGATTCATCAAGTGGGGGCCGAGAAAAAAGGGGGGTCCCAAAACGTGTTTTCCCCATGCAATTTTCCATAGGAACCTTTAGTCACAGCTACAGCCCGAACTGCTGAACGGAATTACACCAAATTTGGCAAAAAGGTAGCCCTTGGTTCAGAGTCGTGCCTTTTGGTTAAATGGTGTAAATCCGTTCAGTAGTTCCTGAGAAATTTGAAAAAGAAAACACATATATATCTGGGCGGAGCCTAACCACACATGTCATCGTGAGATCTGATTGGCTGTCAGCACTTCATCCTGGAATTGCTGGCAGCCATCTTGGGACCAATATAAATGATAGTACCCCATTGAAATGCATTGTAGTGAATCGAAGATTTTGAGGGTTACCAAAAGGAGAACTATAAAGGGTGATAACAGACTTTAGTTACATTAGAATTCATTTGTTGATGGTACCATACTAATTTCAGGAATTGTGGTGTGTTCTAAGGTGATTTAACCCTGTGAAAAACCTTCTGCTGGGATATCATAACTCATGTTTGAGAGAAAACTATTTTCACATGCTTGTCCCATACAGTTTTGGAAGGTGCTCCAGAAGCTAAAATGAGAGCATATTTTCTGTAAATTCACATTATCTTTCTCAGTCATGTGAGAATGAAGTCTGACATTCTCAGTAAAACATGTACATCCAACAAGGGCAGAGACTGTCAGTTGATTCCTTTGTGTTCTACTGCAGCTTCCCAGAGTGTTCTAAAGAACAACTAGAGTGCTAACAGCCTTACTTATGACAAAAGTATGGCACACCTGAAGCCATCTTGATTGGAATAAACTGGTAACACTTAAAACATTTAATTTAAAAAGAAACAAAATGATGGGGTTCATTTTGTCATAGAAATTATGGTTAGTGCTGTAGAAAGAAAAATTAGGACATGTTTCAAGTGTGATCTCAAATATCTTCCTGTTATATTTCAACAGGAGCAGCCTGTCAGTTGATGCCTTTGTGTTCTACTGCAGCTTCCCAGAGTGTTCTAAAGAACAACTAGAGCGCTAACAGTCTTACTTATGACAAAATGATGGCACACCTGAAGCCATCTTGATTGGAATAAACTGGTAACTCTTAAAACATTTAATTTAAAAAGGAACAAAATGAGGGGGTTCATTTTGTCATAGAAATTATGGTTAGTGCTGTAGAAAGAAAAATTAGGACATGTTTTAATTTAAGTGAGATCTCAAATATCTTCCTGTTATATTTCAACAGGAGCAGCCTGTCAGTTGATGCCTTAGTGTTCTACTGCAGCTTCCCAGAGTGTTCTAAAGAACAACTAGAGAGCTAACAGTCTTACTTATGACAAAAGTATGGCACACCTGAAGCCATCTTGATTGGAATAAACTGGTAACACTTAAAACATTTAATTTAAAAAGGAACAAAATGAGGGGGTTCATTTTGCCATAGAAATTATGGTTAGTGCTGTAGAAATAAAAATTAGGACATGTTTTAAGTGAGATCTCAAATATCTTCCTGTTATATTTCAACAGGAGCAGCCTGTCAGTTGATGCCTTTGTGTTCTACTGCAGCTTCCCAGAGTGTTCTAAAGAACAACTAGAGTGCTAACAGCCTTACTTATGACAAAAGTATGGCACACCTGAAGCCATCTTGATTGGAATAAACTGGTAACACTTAAAACATTTAATTTAGAAAGGAACAAAATGATGGGGTTCATTTTGTCATAGAAATTATGGTTAGTGCTGTAGAAAGAAAAATTAGGACATGTTTCAAGTGTGATCTCAAATATCTTCCTGTTATATTTCAACAAGAGCAGCCTGTCAGTTGATGCCTTTGTGTTCTACTGCAGCTTCCTAGAGTGTTCTAAAGAACAACTAGAGCGCTAACAGTCTTACTTATGACAAAATTATGGCACACCTGAAGCCATCTTGATTGGAATAAACTGGTAACTCTTAAAACATTTAATTTAAAAAGGAACAAAATGAGGGGGTTCATTTTGTCATAGAAATTATGGTTAGTGCTGTAGAAAGAAAAATTAGGACATGTTTTAAGTGAGATTTCAAATATCTTCCTGTTATATTTCAATAGGAGCAGCCTGCCAGTTGATTCCTTTGTGTTCTATTGCAGCTTCCCAGAGTGTTCTAAAGAACAACTAGAGCACTAACAGTCTTACTTATGACAAAATTATGGCACACCTGAAGCCATCTTGATTGGAATAAACCGGTAACACTTAAAACATTTAATTTAAAAAGGAAAAAATGAGGGGGTTCATTTTGCCATAGAAATTATGGTTAGTTCTGCAGAAAGAAAAATTTGCGCATGTTTTAAGTGAGATCTCAAATCCTCTTCTATTTCATTAGAAAATTCTGACATGCAGACTGAAACAATCACTTTCAATACCAGCACTAGACTTCCAGTTAACTCCCTGGTGAGCAGTAGCTTTACTACAGTGATCTAATGAGCAACTAGAGTACTAACATTCTGAATTTATGGCAAATGTGTGACACATCTGAATGCCTTCTTGATGGAATCAAAGTAAAAAACTGAAAGCATTTCCTACTGAGGAGACTGCAGTAAATGAGGAAATTAGGAAACTTCATAACAAATAAGTATCCCAAGATGGCCACCAGAGAAAAAGAGCCCAAATGTAGCACAAATATCACCCACATGTAGCCCACATATAGCCCAATGACAGAAGTGTGGAAAACACTTTTTATTTTTAGTTTTTTTGCAGTTTTATATAGTGCAGACTGGTCAGGTATTGGAGCGTTGCATCTTACTTGGACCCCTTATTGCGTATTTTGCACGAAGTACATGAGATTGATCTTGCGAAACATTGAACTTTACTATTCTGTTAACCTGAAGTTGCTCTGAACCGGGCTTTGTAACACCAGTTTTTACCTACTGGTTTTAATTAATTCTCACTGTATTGTATTAAGAAAGAGGATTTACTGTTTTTATGTACACTTTTATGATCTATGTTTCTAAATCAGATCGAATAAAGTTTAATGAATATAATTGAAGTCTCCCAAGATGGCCACCAGAGAAAAATGAGCCCAAATGTAGCACAAATATCACCCAGATGTAGCCCATGTATAGCCCAATGACAGAAGTGTGGAAAACACTTTTTATCCTTTGTTTTTTTGCAGTTTTATATAGTGCAGGCTGGTCAGATATTGGAGTGCTTTTTCATGAGCATTGGTTACATCATACAAGGACAAACTCATTTTGGTTGTAGGCATGGGGAGATTAAGTGATTTGACCAGAATCACAGAATGACGAGCTGAAGCAGAAACTCCAACTTGGTAACACCACATTTTCTCCCCTAAGCGTAACATTTAATCAAGTGGTCAACTGGATAAAAAAACATAGAGATAACAAATAATTCAAAAGTGCTTTGTCGCTATTTGAGAATTTCTTGGCTCAGAAAGCGACCTTTTCAAAAATGGTGTAAATCCGTTCGGTAGTTGCTGAGAAATTGTAAAAAAACAAATATCGATATCTAGAGGCGCGGTGGATCCGCGAACCCTCCCGACCACGAGCTTCATTTTAATTGGCTGCCAACACTACAAACCAGGAAGTGTTGGCAGCCATCTTGTGACTCGGTAGAACCGAGTCACAAGAAAACAGGGAAACAAAGGTGAAAAAGAAGAAAAGGGGGCAGGGTAGAAACACCCTGACCCCCTAGGCCTGCTCAGGGGGTCCCACAAGGACCGCCAGGGCCCAAAAAAGCATTTTGTTAAAAAAAATTGGCGAAATTCGCACTGGGGTCGCGAATCACGCCGAAATGTAAAAAAAAATGAAGCGCGGGATACCGCGCTTTATTTAATTAAGACCCCCGGGTGGGCCAGGTCCCGGGGGCATTGCCAACAAATATATGCAGGGCCCACGGGGCCCCCGCAGCCTCGGGACCGCCACCTCCCGGGGCTTGTTTTTAATGTTTGGGGGCCTCCAAGGCCCCCAAGCCCCGGGACCGCCACCGCCAGGGCTTTTATCAAATAGGGACCCTCAGGATTCAAGGGAATTAATCCTCCAACTTACCCTGAGCACTACTGATGCAGTCCAGCCATCGCCCTGTCACTACCCATGCACTCCTCCAATCAACCAGCGAGCACCATGTACTTATCCAATCACTCCGCCAAAACACAAGCACTTATAAATTCACCATCCACTCTCCTTGCAGTACTCTAATCATCCAGTCAGTACCCATGTACTCATCCAATGACCCAGGCACTAACTCATGGCAAATACAGAGGAGGTCATGCTAATCACAGGGGTACCCCAACGCATAGTGTTCCCTAGTGTATGTAGGTGTTTTCACTGTATTCTAAGTGTTTTTTACCACCAGAGACAGAGTCAGTTACCACCAGTACCCATCAGCAAAAAGTTGGGGGCACAGGAGTACTTTCTACTCCTCTGTTGGTTCTTTCTGCACATCTCTTCCTTCTTCTTGCACTTTTCTTCGTCTTTCTGGACTTCTGTTGCCTCTTTCTGCATTTGTCTTCCTTCTTTCTGCGCTTTTCTTCTTCTTTCTTCACATGTCCTACCTCTGTAGGCATAGTTAGAAACTAGCATTTAAAAAACCTTTGAAATTCACTTAAAAAACCATAGGTTTCATGCATGTTATAGTTTGAAATTAGCATTTAAAAAACCATTGAAATTCACTGAAAAAACCATAGGTTTCTGGCACGTTATAGTTAGAAATTAGCATTTAAAAAACCTTAGAAATTCACTGAAAAAACCATAGGTTTTAGGGAAAGTTATAGTTAGTTGAACATTTCACTCGTACAAAACCAGAGAAATTCCCCGTTATAGTTAGTTCAGCTAACTATAACTCGCGCCCGCAATGCACTGCTGATGACGTCACATATGACATCACTCATGACATGGTCAGTGACATCACTGATGACATCACTGATGACATCTCAAATGACATCACTGATGACATCACTGATGACATCATGCATGTGATAATTTGATGCATCTTCTCACACCCTAATGTAACCTTTGATACACCAACTCTAAATAACAGACTGCCATTCTCAAAACCATAGACACTCCAGCAGCAATAACTACATACCCACTCACTGATTCTTAGGTCTAAACACATATCCACTCACTCACCCGTACAGTCACTCATACTTACAATCACTCAGTACAGGACTATCATATGCACTCCTTACGCCTATATAGACACTCACACACCACCACTCATCCATAGAGGTACTCACACACCTAGTCAGTCATGCAAATAATTAATCACACTCCCATTTACTCACCTATACAGTTATACACACACCAGCTCACTTACACATACAAATACTAGGACATTCTTACTCTCTTATACAATCCCTGATACAAGCACACACTCATCCATACAGTCACTCTCATAATCACACACTCTCACTTATAGCTATTTATATATTCCAACACACATATATACTGCCTTTCACATATGTAGTTACTCACACATGTACCACTGAGATATACATTCACTCACTAACACACCCATACACACACTCACACACTCATACAGTCCATCACAGATGCACTCTTGAAACCATGCACCCAGTGAATCACCCACTCACACATCTATGCACAGAGTCACACACACCCCACCCATACAAACACTCAGGCATCCATACAGATACTCAGACAACCAATCAATAACCCATATAGACACTCATGTAGCTATTCACAAACCCATGCAGCCGCTTACACATCAACAGACAGACGGATACAGACATTCACACAGTTTAGGCACTAACCTGTGCATTCAGTAAGATACATTTAATCACTCACTTATAGAGTCAGTCACACACCTACTAAATCATCCATTCAGACACTTATACACCCACTCATTCTTCAATACGCCTTTCCCTATATATATTAAACATTTAAACTTTACAGAAACACACAGTCACTAGATGATGTCATCAGTGATGTCTTCAATGATGTCATTTGAGATGTCATCAGTGATGTCATCAGTGATGTCACTGACCATGTCATGAGTGATGTCATATGTGACATCATCAGCAGTGCATTGCGGGGGCGCGAGTTATAGTTAGCTGAACTAACTATAACGGGGGAATTTCTCTGGTTTTGTACGAGTGAAATGTCCAACTAACTATAACTTTCCCTAAAACCTATGGTTTTTTCAGTGAATATATATATATATATTATCTACTGGCGGTCGCCAGTAGATAGTTATAGTTAGGACCTAGTTTCCATAGGAAAAGCGTTTTTTCTTTTCCCAATAACTTCGGTGCCGGATGACGAATCTTCGCGAAATTTTCAAAACTAGTGGGGTGCACCGGTCAGCTCCTGTCTTGAAAGTTTCGGGTGATTCGCCAAGCAGGGGCTGGGACAAAAGGGGGGGTCCCAAAACGTGTTTTCTCCATGTTATTTTCCATAGGAAACTTTAGACACAGCTACAGCTCGGACTGCTGAAGGGAATTACACCAAATTTGGCAAAAAGGTAGCCCTTTGTTCAGAAAGAGCCCTTTTTGTTAAATGGTGTAAATCCGTTCAGTAGTTCCTGAGAAATTAAAAAAAGAGTTCGGAAAATCAATTTCCCATAGGAAACTTTAGACATGGCTACAGCTCGAACTGCTGAACGGAATTACACCAAATTTGGCAGAAAGATAGCCCTTGGTTCAGAAAGAGCCCTTTTTTTTAAATGGTGTAAATTCGTTCGGTAGTTGCTGAGAAAATAAAAAAATACAAGTTTCGATATCTAGAGGCGCGGTGGATCCGCGGACCCTCCCGACCACGAGCTTCACTGTGATTGGCTGCCAACACTCCAAACCAGGAAGTGTTGGCAGCCATCTTGTGACTCGGTAGAACCGAGTCACAAGAAAACAGTAACAAGAAAGTGAAAAATGAAGAAAGGGGGCAGGGTAGAAACACCCTGACCCCCAGGCCTGCTCAGGGGTCCCACAAGGACCCCCAGGGCCAAAAAGCATTTTTTAAAACAAATCGGCAAAATTTGCGCTGGGGTCGCGAATACCGCCATTTTTTTTTTTAAATGAAGCGTGGCCTCCTGTGCTTCATTTAATTGAGGCCCCTGGGTTTGCCAGGTCCCAGGGGCATTGCCCAAAAATATATGCGGGGGCCTGCGGGGGCCCCCACAGCCCCGGGGACCGCCACCCCCCGGGGCTTGCTTTACATAATGTGCGGGAAGGCATTCAGCCCTCCCGCAGCCCTGGGGACAGCCACCCCCAGGGCTTGCTTTACTAATGTGCGGTAGGGTACTCAGCCCTCCCGCAGCCCCGGGACCCGCCACCCCGGTGCTTCCTTTTTAATGTGTGTGGGGGGCCTCCAAGGCCCCTCAAGCCCCAGGGACCACCACCCCTTGGGGCTTCCTTTTTAATGTGTGGGGGGGCCTCCAAGGCCCCTCAAGCCCCAGGGACCGCCACCCCCTGGGGCTTCCTTTTTAATGTGTAGGGGGGCCTTCCCTGGGGACCACCACCTCCCCGGGACTCTTTTTTTTTATTAAAAAAGATGTGTGTGGGGGCTCAAGCTCCCCCACATGCCCCAGGGACCACCACCTCACCGGGGCTTCAAACACGTTGGGAGGAGGGCCGCGCGGCCCCCCTCCTGGAGCCCTTGATGGCCCTGGGGCCCGCCACCACCCAGGGCCGGCTCCTGCAGTGTCCCGGGGTGCCCACCCCCGGGACACTGCTGTTTGCTATGGCAGGACGGGAGCCATGCGGCTCCCGCCCTGCCATAGCAAACACTAGTTTGTATTTTTGGAAGTGAGAGCAGGTTTCCTGCTCTCGCTTCCAAAATCCAAACCAGATTGCTTTTCCACACGGGGAGCTGCATGTCAGCAGCTCCACATGTGGAAAAGCAATGCCGGCTCCTGCTGGACACGGGGAGCCGGCGGGACCGTGGGGGTATTGGGGCTCCCCCCACGGTCCCCAATGGAGTGGCCAGGCCCCGGGGATGGGGTTCCCGGGGCTACAAGTGGCCCGGGAGGGGGGGCCACGCGGCCCCCCTTTAAATATATTTAAAAAAATAAAAAATGCCCATGCCCCGGGGGATGGGGTCCCTGGGGCTAGAAGTGGCCCAGGAGGGGGGCCACTTGGCCCCCCTCCCCAAAAAAAAAAAATATATTTAAAAAAATAAAGGCCGGCCCCGGGGATGGGGTCCCCGGGGCCAATAGAGGCCTCAGGAGGGGGCCACGCAGCCCCCTCCTTAAAAAATAAATATATGTGGCCATGCCCCGGGGATGGGGTCCCCGGGGCTGAAATTGGCCACAGGAGGGGGCCCACGCGGCCCCCTTCCCATTTACATTATTTGGGGGTTTTTTACAAAGGGTCAGGCCCTGGGGATGGGGTCCCCAGGGCCCAAAATGGGAAAAGAAGGGCGGCCACACAGCCCCTCTTCTAAAAAATAAAAATAACAAAAGACCGGCATCGTGCCAGAGGCCCCGCCCCTCCCAGCAACACTCTGCAAATGCACCCTGTGGCACGTTTTAAGTGGGGGAATTAATTCCCCTTCAATACTGGGGGTCCCTGGGGGCCAACTAGCCCACCAGGTACCTCCAGTATGCACCACAGGGCTGCCTTGCAGAGAGGTGGTCCGAGGCCACGCCCCTTTTTACACCTCTCTGCAACGCAGCTCTGTGGCGCTTACTGGAGGAACCTGGTGGGCTAGTTGGACCCCAGGGACCCTCAGGACTCAAGAGATTTAATCCCCCAATTTACAGCGCACCAGGGGCGCGTTTGCAAGTGGTGCAGGGAGGGGCGTGGCCTGATTTGACAAGTGTGCAAACGCGCCCTGTGGCGTGTTTTAAGTTGGAGGATTAAGTCCCTTCAATACTAAGGGTCCCTGGGGGCCAACTAGCCCACCAGGTACCTCCAGTAAGCGCCAGGGAGCAGCGTTGCAGAGTGGTGGTCCAAGGCCACGCCCTCTTTTTACACCAGTCTGCAACGCAGCTCTGTGGCGCTTATTGGAGGTAGCTGGTGGGCTAGTTGACCCTCAGGGACCCTCAGGATTCTAGGGGACTTAATCCCCCAACTTAAAACACGCCACAGGGCGTGTTTGCACACTTGTCACATCTGGCCCCGCCCCCTCCCTGCACCACAGTGCAAACGCACGCTGTGGCGCGTTTTAAGTTGGGGGATTAATTCACCATCAATCCTGAGGGTCCCTGGGGGCCAACTAGTCCACCAGGTACCTCTTGTAAATGCCACAGGGCTGCGTTGTAGAGAGGTGCTCGGAGGCCACGCCCCTTTTTACACCACTCTGCAAACGGGGCTTCTGGTGCACTGCTGGTGGGGCGATGAGGTCCTCTTGTGTCCTGAGGACCTCAAGACACAAGTGGACTTCATCCTCTGAGCAGCAGTGTGCCAAAAGCCGCGTTTGCAGCGTGGTGTAAAAAGGGGCGTGGCCTCAGAACACCTCTCTTAAAAGCAGCTCTGTGGCGCTTACTGGATGTACCTGGTGGGCTACTTGGCCACCAGGGACCTTCAGGATTCAAGGGGACTTAATAGGGATGTCATAGTTAGAAATTAGCATTTAAAAAACCATTGAAATTCACTGAAAAAACCATAGGTTTCAGGTACGTTATAGTTAGAAATTAGAATTTAAAAAACCTTAGAAATTCACTGAAAAAACAATAGGTTTCAGGGACGTTATAGTTAGCTGGACATTTCACTCTTACAAAACCATAGAAATTCCACCGTTATAGTTAGTTCAGCTAACTATAACTCGCGCACCCGCAATGCACTGCTCATGACGTCACATATTACATCATTCATGACATGGTCAGTGACATCACTGATGACATCACTGATGACATCTCAAATGACATCACTGATGACATCATCCACGTGAAAATCTGATGCACCTCCTCACACTCTAATATAACCTTAGATACACCCACTGTAAAATACAGACTATCATTTTCTAAATCATTGACACACCAATACCAGTTACTACATACGCACTCACTGATTCCTAGGTCTACACACACATCCACTCATTCACCCATAGAATCACTCATACATGCAGTCACTCATCAAGACAACACTATCATATGCACTCATACACCTATACAGACACTCACACACCGCCACTCATCCATGTAGTTACTCACACACCTAGTCAGTCATGCAAAGAATCAATCACACTCCCATTTACTCACCTATACAATTATACACACACCACCTCACTTATTCATACAGATACTAACACATAATTACTCTCTTATATAATCAGTGATACAAGTACACACTCATCCATACAGCCAGTCTCACAATCACTGACTCTCATGTATAGTCATTTATATACTTCAACTCTCACATACACTGCCTTATACATATGTAGTTACTTGGACATGTATCACTGAGACATCCATTCACTCACAAACACACCCATACACACACTCACGCACACATACAGCTGTTTCCACATGCACTCTTGAACCCATACACCCAGTGAATCAACCACTCACACATCTATGCCCAGAGTCACACACCTCCCACCCACCCACACACACACTTAATCTCCCAAAAAAATACTCAGACAACCAATCAATAACCTATATAGACACTCATGTAGCTACTGACCAACCCATGCAGCAGCTTACACAACAACAGACAGACTGATACAGACATTCACACAGTTTAGTCACTAACCCATGCATTCAGTAAGACACATTTAATCACTCACTTATACAGTCATTCACACACCTACTAAATCCTTCATCCAGACACTTATACACCCACTCATTCTTCAATACACCTTGGCATATATATAAAACATATTTAAACTTTACAGAAACACACAGTCACTGGATGATGTAATCAGTGATGTCATCAGTGATGTCATTTGAGATGTCATCAGTGATGTCATCAGTGATGTCACTGACCATGTCATGAATGATGTAATATGTGACGTCATGAGCAGTGCATTGCAGGTGCGCGAGTTATAGTTAGCTGAACTAACTATAACAGTGGAATTTCTATGGTTTTGTAAGAGTGAAATGTCCAGCTAACTATAACGTCCCTGAAACCTATTGTTTTTTCAGTGAATTTCTAAGGTTTTTTAAATTCTAATTTCTAACTATAACGTCCCTGAAACCTATGGTTTTTTCAGTGAATTATATATATATATATATATATACATTCACTGAAAAACCATAGGTTTCAGGGACGTTATAGTTAGAAATTAGCATTTAAAAACCTTTCAAATTCACTGAAAAACCATAGGTTTCAGGGACGTTATAGTTAGAACTTAGTATTTAAAAACCTTTGAAATTCACTGAAAAAACCATAGGTTTCAGGGACGTTATAGTTAGTTGAACTTTGCACTCGTACAAAACCAGAGAAATTCGGCCGTTATAGTTAGTTGAGCTAACTATAACTTGCGCCCCCGCAATGCACTGCTGATGGCATCACATATTACATCCCTCATGACATGGTCAGTGACATCACTGATGACATCTCAAATGACATTACTGATGACATCATCCAGTGACTGTGAGTGTTTCTCAAAAGTTTAAGAATGTGATATATATGTACGCCAAGGTGTATTGAAGAATGAGTGGGTGTATGAGTGTCTGAATGGATGATTTAGTGGGTGCGTGACTGGCTGTATAAGTGAGTGATTAGATGTGTCTTAGTGAATGCATGGGTGAGTGACTAATCTGTGTGAATGTTTGTATCAGTCTGTCAGTTGGCATGTAAGCGGATGCATGGCTTGGTGAGTAGCTACATGAGTGTCTATATGAGTTAATGATTAGTTGTCTGAGTACCTGTATAGGTGCCTGAGTGTCTGTTTGGGTGGGTGGGGGGGTGTAACTCCCCGCATGGATGTGTGAGTGGGTGATTCAGTGGATGTATAGGTTCATGAGTGCATCTGCGAGGGACTCTATGGGTGAGTAATTGTTCATACGGCTGTGTTGGAGAGTGAATGGATGTCTTAGTGATATATGTGTGAGTAACTACATATGTGAAAGTTAGTATATGTGACTGTTTGAGTATGTAAGTGACTATGTGAGAGTGAGTGATTGTGAGAGTGGTTGTATGAATGAGTGTATGCTTGTGTCAATGATTGTATAAGAGAGTAAGTATGTGTTAGTATCTGTATGAATAAGTGAGGTGGTGTGTGTATAACTGTATAGGTGACTAAATGTGAGTGTGATTGATTCTTTGTATGACTGACTAAGTGTGTGAGCAGCTCAATGGGTGAGGGGCTGTGTATGAGTGTCTATAGGTGTATGAGTGCAAATGATAGTGCTGTATTGATAAGTGACTGTATGTATGAGTGACTGTATGGGTAAATGAGTGGATGTGTGTGTAGACCTATGAATCAGTGAGTAGGTATGTAGTAACTGATATTGGTGTGTCCGTGGTTTCGAAAATGGTAGTGTGTATTTTAGAGTGGGTGTATCAAAGGTTATATTAGGGTATGTAGAGGTGCATCAGATTATCACGTGGATGATGCCATCAGTGAAGTCATTTGAGATGTCATCAGTGATGTCATCAGGGATGTCACTGACCATGTCATGAGGGATGTAATATGTGACGTCATCAGCAGTACATTGGGGGAGCGCGAGTTATAGTTAGCTCAACTAACTATAACGGCTGAATTTCTCTGGTTTTGTACGAGTGCACTGTTCAACTGACTATAACGTCCCTGAAACCTATGGTTTTTTCAGTGAATTTCAAAGCTTTTTAAATACTAATTTCTAACTATAACGTCCCTGAAACCTATGGTTTTTTCAGTGAATTTCAAAGGTTTTTTAATGCTAATTTCTAACTATAACGTCCCTGAAACCTATGGTTTTTTCAGTGAATTTCAAAGGTTTTTTAAATGCTAATGTCTAACTATAACGTCCCTGAAACCTATGGTTTTTTCAGTGAATTTTAAAGGTTTTTTAAATGGTAACTCCTAAGTATAATGTCCCAAAAATATTTTTTTTTAGTTTTTTAATTGTTCTAAAAATAATATGTTTTCTCTTTTCTAAAATATAAATATATATTTTTTTTTTTGTTTTAAGTGGGTTCGCATACTGATCGTGTACCTGTCTCAGTGGGTGCGCGAATCCAAGACTTTTGCCGCCATATTGGTTAAGTCGTGTAGGATGCGCATTTGGTATGCGACGGGTACGCGGATCTTGGCCCTGCGTAATGTCACGTACTTAGTTCCGGGGGTCGCGCCGGGTGCACGAATCCTTCGCAAATCTTTAAGTTTTAAAAGTATATGTATATAACTTTATTATATATATTATACCAAGACATTATTTAAGATAATTGTAAATATCATATATTTGTAACTGGAATAAAGATATATTATTGTTAAATACATTTTTCGGAAATCGCGCTGGGTGCGCGCCGGGTGCGCGAATCTTGGCCTTGCGTAACGTCACATACGTAGTTCATGGGGGGGTCGCGTCGGGTGCGCGAACCCATCGCAAATCTTTAAGTTTTAAAAGTAAATGTATATATCTTTATTATATATATTATACCAAGACATTATTTAAGATAATTGTAAATATCATATATTTGTAACTGGAATAAAGATATGTTATTGTTAAATATATTTTTCAAGAATCGCGCTGGGTGCGTGTCGGTTGCGCGCCGGGTGCGCGAATCCCATGTGACTTCAAAAGAAAGCATTTCATTGGTTAAGAACCTTTTGATTCTAGAACTTGAAGGACCCCACCCATTTTTTTCTCATTCCTTGAAGAGCATCTTAGGAGACACACCTATTGTCTTCTGGTCCTGCTTGCCTTTTTTTGGTGTTTTTTTTTAAACAGAACTGAAAATGGCAGCTGGTGGTGCACCTGTACAGCTTCCCCCTGAAGAAGAAGAAGACGTGGAGGAACCTGTAAAGAAGAGGTATGAAAGTGTCGTATGGGCATTTTTCTCTATTCCTCCAGGAGAAAAAAAATTAAATGCCCGTAAGTTACGTGCACTATTTGCCAAAATGTCCTCTCACGAGGTTCTGAATTTTTTTTTTCCTGTGGGACGTCGTCGATGTTGAAACATCTACAAACCATATATCCTCGACATCTAGCTAAGGAACAGCTAAGACGGGAACAAGAGTGGCAAAGAAGCGACAACAATGTTGCTGGACCTAGCACGTCAGGTGCTTCAACATCTTCCACCACAGCCAACATCTTGCCTGAGTTCGCTCGAGTGGAACAGCTTTGCATAAAATGCAAAAAATTCTCTGCTTTGTTGAGCAATCACTGGACCCTGTCCTGTTTGCTATAAGAAATCACCACTGTTCATTTTTTTTTCTATGCAATGAGTTTATAATTGCATAATTTTTTCATCATGTTCACTGTTGGTTCTGTTTATTTAAAAAAAAAAAAAAAAAAGGTTAGAAAAAGACAACAAAAAAAATAAACAAAAAAAGAAGAAAAAAATGGTTCTTTTCAGAACTGCCTAATTGGTTAAAAATAGACAAACTTGTATGTGTTCTATGAATGACTGTTATGGTAATATCTGAGTCATTGTATGAGTGAATAAGTACTGTCTCAGTGAATGAATGAGTGCAGCAGTATTGCCTGAGTCATTGAATGAGTGCGTTGATAGTGTTTGAGGGACTGAATGAGTGCTGTAGTAGTCCCTGCCTGATTGCATGTGTGTATAGGTAGTGCTTGACTTATTGCATGAGTGCATGGTTAGTGCCTGGATGACGGGAGGAGTGCAAGGGGTAGTGTCTGGGTTATTCCATGAGTGCATAAGTAGTGCCTGGGTGATTGCGTGACTGCAGGGGTAGTGCCTGAGTGATTGAAGGAGTGTATGGCTAATGTCTGTGTGATTGTATGAATGCAGGAGTAATGTCTGGGTGATTGAAGGAGTTCATGGGTAATGCCTGGGTACATGGAAGAGTGCATGGGTAGTGCCTGGCTGCATGTAGGACTGCCTGGGTAGTTCATGGGTGCCTAAGCATACCAGTGTTAAGCAGCATCTGCGCAACTTGCACTGGCTGCCGGTAAAAGCTAGGGTCATGTTCAAGGCTTTGGTTACGGCCCATGCCGCGCTCTATGAGTATGGCCCCGTCTATCTTAGGAAATGCTTCTCGTTTTATATCCCTGGCAGACTCTTGCGCTCCTCGAACACGCACATGGCTTCCATCCCCAGAATTCGTCTGAAAAGAAAGGGGGGAAGCTCCCTGGCTTATTTGGCTGCGAAGTCCTGGAATTCTCTTCCACTTGATCTGCGTAGCCTTCAGAATTCCACTCAGTTTAGGAAAAAACTCAAAACCTTCCTATTCAACTGAGTTGGGGTTTTTTCTGGTGCCACCGTCTCTTTTCCCTGTTCTGTTTTCTCTTGGGCTCGCGCCGGGACACTCTTCTGAGTAGCTGTGCGCGCTACAAATCAGTGATAACATAACATAACATAACATTGGAGGAGTGCATAAGTAGTAGCAGGGTGATTGCATGAGTGCAGGAGTAGTGTGTGGATGATTGGAAGACTGCAAGGGCTTGGTTGATTGCATGAGTGCTGCAGAAGTGCCTGAGCACATGTATGACTGCATGGGCAGTGCCTGAGTAATTGAAGTAGTGCATGGGTAATACCTGGGTGATTGCATGAATGCAGGAGTAATGTCTGGGCGAATAAAGGAATGCATGGGCAGTGCCTGAGTGATTAGATGAGTGTATAGGTAGTCCCTTGGTGATTTTATAAGTGCATAGGTAGTGCCTTGGTGATTAGAGGAGTGCATGGATAGTGCCTGGATGACTGGAGGAGTGCAAGGGTAGTGTCTGGGTTATTCCATGAGTGCAGGAGTAGTGCATGGATGATTGGAAGACTGCATGGGTAGTGCTTGAGTGATTAGAAGAGTACATAAGTAGTCTCTGGGTGATATTATAAGTATATAGATTCAGGCTAGGTGAATGGAGAAATGCTTGGATAGTGCGTGGGTGATGGTAGGAGAATGAGATTAGTGTCTAATTATATAGATCAGTGCATGGGTAGTACTTGAAAAAATGGATCAGTGCAATAAAAATGACTGTAAACATTACTTCATATTATTATGCTTATTACATTATTTCATCTTACCTTCTTCATTCAAATACATACCCAGTGTCTGGGTTATTTCATGAGTGCATAAGTAGTGCCTGGGTGATTGCGTGACTGCAGGGGTAGTGCCTGAGTGATTGAAGG
>CAWUFW010029124.1:0-19738 GCA_963921515.1 Calotriton arnoldi | reverse complement strand
TTTCAATACCAGCAGTTGACTTCCAGTTAACTCCCTGGTGAGCAGTAGCTTTACTACAGTGATCTAATGAACAACTAGAGTGCTAACATTCTGAATTTATGGCAAATGTGTGACACATCTGAATGCCTTCTTGATGGAATCAAAGTAAAAAACTGAAAGCATTTCCTACTGAGGAAACTGCAGTAAATGACGAAATTAGGAAACTTCATAACAAATAAGTCTCCCAAGATGGCCACCAGAGAAAAAGAGCCCACATGTAGCACAAATATCACCCAGATGTAGCCCACATATAGCCCAATGACAGAAGTGTGCAAAACACTTTTTATTTTTAGTTTTTCTGCAGTTTTATATAGTGCAAACTGGTCAGGTATTGGAGCGTTACATCTTACTTGGACCCCTTATTGCGTATTTTGCACGAAGTACATGAGATTGATCTTGCGAAACATTGAACTTTACGATTCTGTTAACCTGAAGTTGCTCTGAACCGGGCTTTGTAACACCCGTTTTTACCTACTGGTTTTAATTAATTCTCACTGTATTGTATTAGGAAAGAGGATTTACTGTTTTTATGTACACTTTTATGATCTATGTTTCTAAATCAGATCAAATAAAGTTTATTGAATTCTATGGCAGGACGGAGGCGAGGATTATGCATATCTTTCCTCACTTTATTTGCATAGCAGTTCAAAGAAAACGTAACACAACAATCATTAAACAAAAGACTACACAACCCATGAACCATTAGGGGGGTAGTCTCCAAGGCAACTATAGTCCAATCATATCACAGTCCATCGTATATAATATTGTGACGTCCCTTCCGCTTCCTCTTTCTTCACTGCTCGTCAGTTAAGTGCATTCCTTACATTCTTGGCTTAATCTGACGTTGTTGCTGTTTGTATAGCGGTTTCTTGTGCACGTTATTAGCTTTATTGCCTTGGTATTGTTTCATATTCCCTGCGCAGCAGGCTCTTGCCCGAGCGTGTTCTCCCCCTCGCAGTTTCTCCCGCTGTGTGCTCTGCGCGCGGTGAGATCCTGTCAGGCACGTCTGGTCCGAGCGAGGCAGCTCCGTCGAGCGCTCCCGCTGGTTTTTACACGCGTTTGGGAATCCGGTCACTCCTTTAGTGTCCGCTTGATTCCCGACCAACCCTCGCCTAATTTTGACACCGCTACGCGGTGATTTCCCCACACGGCCACGTTATTGGTATTGCGCCTCAGTCTATTCTTATAACAGCTTCGGGAAAGCCCAGCTGTTGGAGCACCGGCGAGGGGGCTGTCTTAAGGATTTTAAGGGCATTTGTTCTGTGCTCACACCCTCTGCTATCATGTCTTCTCCAGAAGACCATTTTTACTCCTCCTACCAGGAAGTGGAGGAGGAATGGCCCCCCAACTTCTCCCTCCAGCAGTGGACCAAGCCCTCTCTCTGGCTATTTCTAGGGCGCTGGTTCCTCTTAGGGATCAGGTTGATAAGCTGGCGAAAAGCATCCCTGGGGTGTTCAGTGACCCAGATCTGGTGGTGGCGGGTCCAAGTAGCTCCCAGATGGGGAATAAAAGGGCCGTTAAGCATAACGCGGGGCACTTGGAAGGATTTGATAAACTTACGGAGACCTTCCTCAAGAGTGCGCGAACGCTAAAACATGCACCCTGCTGGGAGGAGGAGGGGCCCGGAGAAAATTGCGACACTGTCACCACTATTGTAGACCCCGACGGCGGGTTTCCCTTAGAGGGAGAGGGTGTATCGGAGGACGATTTCTCCTCCGATGAGGATAAGGACTCGGGGCGTCCCTGGCGTCCAGAGTCCCACTCCTCTCAGTCCCCGGTTGGGGACGGGGTCCACTCGGACATGTTCGAGCCTACCCAAATTTACCATCCTAGGTCGGCAGAGTGGACACCTGACGCCAAAGTGGCAGAGTATGTGTTGGGGAAAATCCATCAACCCCTGGAAAGGGAGGTCAGGAATAGGATGAGGGGAGAATGCCCCAGGCCCTCACTGAAGGGGAAGGTGGCACACACGCCTGAAATTGATGAGAAACTATGTACCTTTTTCTCCAAGTATATGAGGGATCCCAAGAAAGGAATTGATAGGTCTTGGACGTGGTAGGGCCCTTGACCCAAATTATTCAATTGATGGAGCGTTCCAAAGAGTCAGGATCCCCTTTGTCCACGGATATTGTGGCTGGTTGGGCGCACTACCCTAAACCCTAAAACACTACCCCCTCCACTACCCAAACACCACTGCACTACCCTAAACCCTAAAACACTACCCTAAACCCTAAAACACTACCCCCAGCATGACTCCCTACACTACCCAAACACCACTGCACTACCCTAAACCCTAAATCTACCCCCAGCACGACCCCCTACACTAAACACCACTGCACTACCCTAAACCATAAAACACTACCCCCAGCATGACCCCCTACACTACACAAACATCACTGCACTACCCTAAACCCTAAAACACTACCACCAGCATGACCCCCTATACTACTCAAACACCACTGCACTACCCTAAACCCTAAAACACTACCCCAGCACGACCCCCTACACTACCCATACACCACTGCACTACCCTAAACCCTAAAACACTACCCCCAGCACGACCCCCTACACTACTGCACTACCCTAAACCCTAAAACACTACCCACAGCATGACCCCTTCACTACACAAACACCACTGCACTGCCCTAAACCCTAAAACACTACCCCAGCACTACCCCTACACTACCCAAACACCACTGCACTAACATAAACCCTACAACACTACCCCCCGCACAACCCCCTACACTACACAAACACCACTGCACTACCCTAAACCCGAAAACACTACCCCCAGCATGACCCCCTACACCACCCAAACACCACTGCACTACCCTAAACCCTAGAAAAGAAACCCCCACCCCATGCCCAATCCCCTTACCTCTCACTCCTCATGGTTCCTCTCTCCTCGTGGTTCCTGCTTCACGTCATCTCTGAGGGACGGTTCACGTCGTTGTGAGGAAACGGAACAGCCTCTGTTTCCTTACAACGACATGGATCATCTACATGTTTTTTAGAATGCACGGTCATTTACCATATATACCTTTACAACAAAATTTGTTGTAAACGCATGCGTGGTAAATGACCATGCGTTCTAAAAAAATGCGTAGTAATGACTTCGTGATGTACAACGCATGCGTGGTAATGCATGCGTTGTAATGGTATCGCAAAGTAAAAAGTCGTTGTAACGGCTGTTTACCGATCGAAGCTGGCCCCTGTTCTTCAGTGAGACGTTTATTTGATTAATTAGGAGGAAGGAATGTGTTTTTTACCGAAAAGTGCATTCCCGGCTGTTGTATTGTGAAAGTGTCCACGTGGCCTGGTTTCACTTCCGGTGAGAGAGTGGAAGAGTCTGTTTGGATCTAAAGGAGTTCTGTTGTTGGACGGGGCCGGCGCGACATGTCATCAGAAAACATATTTATTGGAAAGCGTCCTCCCTGAAGTGTGGAGCAGTGCCATGAGAGGTCAACGAGTGTGCGTCCCACCGCAGTATGACCGTACCGCGTGACCCATGTGCCGCCTCCAGGGTACGGGAGGCAGAAGCAGCATCACAGGTCCTCTTGAAGACCGTTGTAGCACTAATTATACGTTTTGGTACTAGGGCATTTTAACTTCGTTGGTCCTGCCAGATACAAAGAGAAGATCCTGTGTTATTCAGTGCCCTCGTTACCTTTTTTGTGGGTTGTGGTGCTTGTCACTTCGCTGCCCCGCCGGTGCACACGACTGGGCACCCCACCTCGTGTGCCATCTGCAGGGCCTCTGCCCTCGGATCACTGGTTTCGGTTTCTGGAGTGGCAACATAGACAGTTGCTCCCAAAGGACTAGCCTGAACACTTAGGTGAATATCCCCTGCACCAGCATTCCACCCAAATTCTTTCCTAGCTCTCCCACGTCAACGAGCACGTCTCCGCTCGCGACACCGTATGACGTCATCGGAGCCATAAGAGGACCTCGTCGGCGTGCTGACGTCAGTTCCACCCATTTTTTCCGTGCCACCGAGGCAAACAGGGGACCGAGACATTTTCACATGTATACATAGTATAATAAATATATCTATATTCACTGAAAAAACCATAGGTTTCAGGCACGTTATAGTTAGAAATTAGCATTTCAAAAACCTTAGAAATTCACTGAAAAAACAATAGGTTTCAGGCACGTTATAGTTGCATTCTGTCCATCAATTGTTCTTTTTGCATTTGTCACCCCGAGTGGGACGGGTATGCCCAGACGTGGGTCCCGTGCTCTCCATGCCACTGGAGTCAAACTATCCTGGCTGATGAGGGCTGATAGCCCGAAACCGGTCCTAGGATGCTTGCTTCCAGTCCAGGGAGGACCTGGCCTGGCAGTTCGGGCTGGACTGTTCCCATTGGGCGCAGGGTCAAGACTGATTTGCAAATGGCTGGGTCCAAACTGGAATGGCATGGTGAGCAAAAAAACGATGGATTTAGGCCCAGATCTCTGTACTGGGGTGAATGTATGACATTGTTTTGCATTCTGTCCATCAATTGTTCTTTTTGCATTTGTCACCCCGAGTGGGACGGGTATGCCCAGACGTGGGTCCCGTGCTCTCCATGCCACTGGAGTCAAACTATCCTGGCTGATGAGGGCTGATAGCCCGAAACCGGTCCTAGGATGCTTGTTTCCAGTCCAGGGAGGACCTGGCCTGGCAGTTCGGGCTGGACTGTTCCCATTGGGCGCAGGTTCAAGACTGATTTGCAAATGGCTGGGTCCAAACTGGAATGGCATGGTGAGCAAAAAAACGATGGATTTAGGCCCAGATCTCTGTACTGGGGTGAATGTATGACATTGTTTTGCATTCTGTCCATCAATTGTTCTTTTTGCATTTGTCACCCCGAGTGGGACGGGTATGCCGAGACGTGGGTCCCGTGCTCTCCATGCCACTGGAGTCAAACTATCCTGGCTGATGAGGGCTGATAGCCCAAAACCGGTCCTAGGATGCTTGTTTCCAGTCCAGGGAGGACCTGGCCTGGCAGTTCGGGCTGGACTGTTCCCATTGGGCGCAGGGTCAAGACTGATTTGCAAATGGCTGGGTCCAAACTGGAATGGCATGGTGAGAAAAAAAACGATGGATTTAGGCCCAGATCTCTGTACTGGGGTGAACGTATGACATTGTTTTGCATTCTGTCCATCAATTGTTCTTTTTGCATTTGTCACCCCGAGTGGGACGGGTATGCCCAGACGTGGGTCCCGTGCTCTCCATGCCACTGGAGTCAAACTATCCTGGCTGATGAGGGCTGATAGCCCGAAACTGGTCCTAGGATGCTTGTTTCCAGTCCAGGGAGGACCTGGCCTGGCAGTTCGGGCTGGACTGTTCCCATTGGGCGCAGGGTCAAGACTGATTTGCAAATGGCTGGGTTCAAACTGGAATGGCATGATGAGCAAAAAAACGATGGATTTAGGCCCAGATCTCTGTACTGGGGTGAATGTATGACATTGTTTTGCATTCTGTCCATCAATTTCTCTTTTTGCATTTGTCACCCCGAGTGGGACAGGTATGCCCAGACGTGGGTCCCGTGCTCTCCATGCCACTGGAGTCAAACTATCCTGGCTGATGAGGGCTGATAGCCCGAAACCGGTCCTAGGATGCTTGTTTCCAGTCCAGGGAGGACCTGGCCTGGCAGTTCGGGCTGGACTTTTCCCATTGGGCGCATGGTCAAGACTGATTTGCAAATGGCTGGGTCCAAACTGGAATGGCATGGTGAGCAAAAAAACGATGGATTTAGGCCCAGATCTCTGTACTGGGGTGAATGTATGACATTGTTTTGCATTCTGTCCATCAATTGTTCTTTTTGCATTTGTCACCCCGAGTGGGACAGGTATGCCCAGACGTGGGTCCCGTGCTCTCCATGCCACTGGAGTCAAACTATCCTGGCTGATGAGGGCTGATAGCCCGAAACCGGTCCTAGGATGCTTGTTTCCAGTCCAGGGAGGACCTGGCCTGGCAGTTCAGGCTGGACTGTTCCCATTGGGCGCAGGGTCAAGACTGATTTGCAAATGGCTGGGTCCAAACTGGAATGGCATGGTGAGCAAAAAAACGATGGATTTAGGCCCAGATCTCTGTACTGGGGTGAATGTATGACATTGTTTTGCATTCTGTCCATCAATTGTTCTTTTTGCATTTGTCACCCCGAGTGGGACGGGTATGCCCAGACGTGGGTCCCGTGCTTTCCATGCCACTGGAGTCAAACTATCCTGGCTGATGAGGGCTGATAGCCCGAAACCGGTCCTAGGATGCTTGTTTCCAGTCCAGGGAGGACCTGGCCTGGCAGTTCGGGCTGGACTGTTCCCATTGGGCGCAGGTTCAAGACTGATTTGCAAATGGCTGGGTCCAAACTGGAATGGCATGGTGAGCAAAAAAACGATGGATTTAGGCCCAGATGTCTGTACTGGGGTGAATGTATGACATTGTTTTGCATTCTGTCCATCAATTGTTCTTTTTGCATTTGTCATCCCGAGTGGGACGGGTATGCCGAGACGTGGGTCCCGTGCTCTCCATGCCACTGGAGTCAAACTATCCTGGCTGATGAGGGCTGATAGCCCGAAACCGGTCCTAGGATGCTTGTTTCCAGTCCAGGGAGGACCTGGCCTGGCAGTTCGGGCTGGACTGTTCCCATTGGGCGCAGGGTCAAGACTGATTTGCAAATGTCTGGGTCCAAACTGGAATGGCATGGTGAGCAAAAAAACGATGGATTTAGGCCCAGATCTCTGTACTGGGGTGAATGTATGACATTGTTTTGCATTCTGTCCATCAATTGTTCTTTTTGCATTTGTCACCCCGAGTGGGACGGGTATGCCCAGACGTGGGTCCCGTGCTCTCCATGCCACTGGAGTCAAACTATCCTGGCTGATGAGGGCTGATAGCCCGAAACCGGTCCTAGGATGCTTGTTTCCAGTCCAGGGAGGACCAGGCCTGGCAGTTCGGGCTGGACTGTTCCCATTGGGCGCAGGGTCAAGACTGATTTGCAAATGGCTGGGTCCAAACTGGAATGGCATGGTGAGCAAAAAAACGATGGATTTAGGCCCAGATCTCTGTACTAGGGTGAATGTATGACATTGTTTTGCATTCTGTCCATCAATTGTTCTTTTTGCATTTGTCACCCCGAGTGGGACGGGTATGCCCAGACGTGGGTCCCGTGCTCTCCATGCCACTGGAGTCAAACTATCCTGGCTGATGAGGGCTGATAGCCCGAAACCGGTCCTAGGATGCTTGTTTCCAGTCCAGGGAGGACCTGGCCTGGCAGTTCGGGCTGGACTGTTCCCATTGGGCGCAGGGTCAAGACTGATTTGCAAATGGCTGGGTCCAAACTGGAATGGCATGGTGAGCAAAAAACGATGGATTTAGGCCCAGATCTCTGTACTGGGGTGAATGTATGACATTGTTTTGCATTCTGTCCATCAATTGTTCTTTTTGCATTTGTCACCCCGAGTGGGACGGGTATGCCCAGACGTGGGTCCCATGCTCTCCATGCCACTGGAGTCAAACTATCCTGGCTGATGAGGGCTGATAGCCCGAAACCGGTCCTAGGATGCTTGTTTCCAGTCCAGGGAGGACCTGGCCTGGCAGTTCGGGCTGGACTGTTCCCATTGGGCGCAGGGTCAAGACTGATTTGCAAATGGCTGGGTCCAAACTGGAATGGCATGGTGAGAAAAAAAACGATGGATTTAGGCCCAGATCTCTGTACTGGGGTGAATGTATGACATTGTTTTGCATTCTGTCCATCAATTGTTCTTTTTGCATTTGTCACCCCGAGTGGGACGGGTATGCCCAGACGTGGGTCCCGTGCTCTCCATGCCACTGGAGTCAAACTATCCTGGCTGATGAGGGCTGATAGCCCGAAACCGGTCCTAGGATGCTTGTTTCCAGTCCAGGGAGGACCTGGCCTGGCAGTTCGGGCGGACTGTTCCCATTGGGCGCAGGGTCAAGACTGATTTGCAAATGGCTGGGTCCAAACTGGAATGGCATGGTGAGCAAAAAAACAATGGATTTAGGCCCAGATCTCTGTACTGGGGTGAATGTATGACATTGTTTTGCATTCTGTCCATCAATTGTTCTTTTTGCATTTGTCACCCCGAGTGGGACGGGTATGCCCAGACGTGGGTCCCGTGCTCTCCATGCCACTGGAGTCAAACTATCCTGGATGATGAGGGCTGATAGCCCGAAACCGGTCCTAGGATGCTTGTTTCCAGTCCAGGGAGGGCCTGGCAGTTCGGGCTGGACTGTTCCCATTGGGCGCAGGGTCAAGACTGATTTGTAAATGGCTGGGTCCAAACTGGAATGGCATGGTGAGCAAAAAACGATGGATTTAGGCCCAGATCTCTGTACTGGGGTGAATGTATGACATTGTTTTGCATTCTGTCCATCAATTGTTCTTTTTGCATAGTTAGAAATTAGCATTTAAAAAACCTTAGAAATTCACTGAAAAAACCATAAGTTTCAGTGGCGTTATAGTTAGTTGGACATTTCACTCGTACAAAACCATAGAAATTCCCCCATTATAGTTAGTTCAGCTAACTATAACTCGCGACGCCCGCAATGCACTGCTGATGACGTCACATATTACATCACTCATGACATGGTCAGTGACATCACTCATGACATCACTGATGACATCTCAAATGACATCACTGATGACATCACTGATGACATCATCCAGTGAATGTGTGTTTTTCTGAAAATTAAATATGTTTTATATATGTATATCTCAAGGTGGATGGAAGAATAAATGGGTATATAAGTGTCTAAATGGATGATTTTTTTTTGTAAAATTGATTGTATAACTGACTAAGTGTATCTTAGTGAATACATGGGTTAGTGAGTAATGTTTAAATATGAAAATATCTGTTTCAGTCTCTCACTTTGTGTATAAGTGGCTGCATGGGTTGGTGAGTAGCTACATGAGTGTCTATATGGGTTATTAGTTGGTTTTTTGAGTATCAGTATGAGTGTCTGAGTGTCTGTATGGTTCGGTGGGGGTATTACTTAGTGCATAGATGCATGAATGAGTGACTCACTGTTTGTATGTGTTGAAGACAGCATGTGTGCAGGACTGTATAGGTGGATGAGTATGTGTATGGGTGTGTTAGTGAGTGAATCACTGTCTCAATAGTGTCTTTATGAGTAACTACATATGTTTTAAACTAGTATATGTGAGTATTGGTGTATATAAGTGAGTATATGTGAGAGTGAGAGATTGGAAGAGTTCCTGTACAAATAAGTAGGAGTTTCTATAAGTGATTGTTTAAGAGAGTAAGTATGTGTAAGTTTCTGTAGAAGTAAGTGTGGTAGTGTGTGTATAACTGTATATGCAAGTAAATGGATGTTTGATACTTTGTTTGCATGTGTGACTATGTGTGTGAGTAACTCTATGGATGAGTGGCGGTGTGTAACAGGATGTATAGGTGTATGAGTACATATGATGAGTGAGTACATGTATGAGTGACTATATAGGGACTGTTGGTGAATGAGTGGATGTGTGTGTAGATCTTGGAATGACTGAATAAGTGTGTTGTAACTGGTATTGGTATGTCCATTGTTTTGAAAATGTTAGTTTGTATTTTTGAGTGTGTGTATCAAAGGTTATATTAGGGTGAGAGGAGGTCTGCCACTCTATCACAAGGATGATGTCATCAGTGATGTCATCAGTGATGTCATTTGAGATGTCATCAGTGATGTCATGAGTGATGTCACTGACCATGTCATGAGTGATGTAATATGTGACGTCATCAGCAGTGCATTGCGGGCGCGCGAGTTATAGTTAGCTGAACTAGCTATAATGGGGGAATTTCTATGGTTTTGTACGAGTGAAATGTCCAACTAACTATAACGCCCCTGAAACCTATGGTTTTTTCAGTGAATATATATATATATATATATATATATATATATATATATATATATATATATATATATTCACCGGAAAAAAGCAAAGGTTACAGGAACATTATAGTTAGGCTCAGATTACAAAAACATAGAACTTCATCTGTTACAGTTACCTGAGCTAACTATAGCTTCCGCCCCTCCAATGCACCGCTTATTACCTCACATATTACATCACTCCTGACATGGCCGGTGACATCACTAATGACATCACTGTTGATATCATCCAGTGAGTGTATGTGTTTTTAAGAATTTATGAGTGTTAAAAATATATACTAAGCTACTACAAAACTTTTATTAGTATATTAGGTGTACTACTAATGAGTGATACTACTTTTAACATATTATATGTGAGTGGCTCTGTGTATCTGTGTGTCTGTGGGTGTCTGAGTGGGTATATGGGTGTGTGAGTGGGTGTGTGAGTGACTATATGTGTGTGTGAGTAGCTGTGTGGGTGAGTGAGTGGAAGTGTGAGCAGCTGTATTTGTGAGAGAGCTGGTGTGAGTGACTGGGTGTGTAAGTGTGCTGTATGAGTGAGTGACTAGGTGTGTAAGTGTGCTATATGGGTGAGTGAGTGGTTCTTTGAGTGGGTATGCATTTTTTTCAAACAAGAGGGGGTCTATATGGCCACCCTCCCAGAACCTTTTCAGGCCCCAGGGACTCCATCCCTTGGGCTGTCCGTCTTTTAAAAGGGGGGTGCATGACCCCCCTCCCTGATTCTTATTAGGTCCCAGCGACCCCTTCCCCCAGAGCTGTATTTTATTAAAAAAGGGAGGGGCCGGGTGACCCCCTCCCCAAGCCTTCATAGTCCCCTGGGACCCCATCCCCAAGATCGTGCCTTACTAAAAAGCAGAAGTGGGCCATTTGGCGCCCCTCCCCAAGCCAATTATGGCCCGGGGGACTACATATTGGGACCTCCATTAATAATAGATGGGTGCTCCGGTTCCCACCGAGGGCACCCACTGAACACCACATTGGGGGTTACAAGGGGGGCCCTAGGGCTCCCGCAGCTTCAGCATAGTGCGGGAGCCAGTACTGCTCCCGCATGAAGGGAGGGGCGATTTATGCTGCTCCTTCTGGGCGGGAGCAATATGGGTTTTGTTTCCTGCCAGCATCAGTGTGGGCAGGGAAACAGAACAAATGTCTACTCCCAGATGGCGGGAGCATTTTTAAATCTCCTGCCTGCTGGGAACAGACTAAGGGGCCGAATCCGATTCGGGACGGAAAAAATACCGACCGACTTGGTACGGGATAATAGTCCGACCGACACGTAGCGGCGTTGCCCGACCTGGGAAGCACGATGAAATGCATGTGAATCACGACCGACTCGTACGGAACTCAAGGCGAACGACCGACCCGGACGGAAACAAGCTATCCGGCCGGAAAACCACGCAAATCGAACCGACCGACACGCACCAGGAAGAAACCCGAACAAAACGTACCCGCGAACTCCGACCCGTGCAGTACGATGCAACGGGTGCAAAAGCAGACCGATTCGCACGGAGCCCAAGCAGTACGACCGACACGCTTACAAAACACAGCCGAACAAACACAATACACCGCGACCGACGCGTACGCCGCACATGAAACAGAGCTGAAACACAGCGGGAACGACTCGGAGAGGCGCGCACGAGATAACTGCAACGTCCTACTCGGTCAGAAGAACGACTCCAACATGCACAATAATCACAAATGAAAAAATACAAAAAAGAGGGCCAAACAAGCAATGACAAAGCCAATAAATACAGGGGGAAAAAAATGGAACAAGGACACCCCCAACTCCACCTACATAAAGGCCACAAATCCCTACCATGATCCTTTGCAAATTCCACTGACCTGCCAGCAGAGAACACCATCACACAGCAAACACAGACACACACACAGCTCATCCAACACAAAAGCCACACACCATTAGCACCTCAACAAATAGCACCCTCACACACACACAACAAAACCTACACTCACACACCCTCACTTGCACACACACACACACACTCAATCACCACCACCACCCATCACCATGCCCCTAAAGAAGAATCCAAAGTTCCTAGATAGTGAATTGGAAGTCATGGTACACGAGATCCTGAGGGTAGAGCCACAGTTGTTTGGCACATTGGTCCAACAGACCCCCATGTCGCAGAAAACCAAGATGTGGGCGAGGATCGTCGACAGGGTGAACGCACAATCACCATGTTTGCGCACAAAGGAAGACATCCAGAACAGGTGGTATGATGTGCGCAGGAGCGTCAGGGACCTACTGAAGAAGGATTACCTCCTGAGCCAGCACACCGGCAGTGCCCCTCCTGCCAAACCAGTATACCTCAGGCCCTGGGAGGAGAAGGTGCGGGCCATCCTACCACCAGTGAGCGTATATGGACTAACAAACATCCCAGAGCCTGGTGAGTACACAACTAATATACACAATATTGTGTGCGAAAACACACACATCACTGTCAAGGGGACAGTCAAACCATGCACCCCTAGCAAATCAACAGCAAACAAAAGATAATCATCCCAAAAAGTGTATGTCAGTCAAATAAACACAATACATGCCATCTCATAGTGATATGTAACTGTGTCATGACATGTACAAATCCAATACCAAATTGAGCTAGGCAGTGGCACAAATCTAACCAACAAACACTGTCAGATATTTAGCCACCACTAGAACACCACCTCACAGGGAAGCTCACAGAAAGGAATGAATCCTGTGTATGCTGGTGAAGTCAGTGTAGCCAAGAGCATGATGGGACTCGTAGTAACAGATAATGGGCAGCCTCACATTTGGACCATCAACACCACTCTGAACCATGCTCACAACACAGGGAGTGGATAAGGACTGACAAGATGGCTGACACTGGGTACTGCTGTGGGGAGCACAAGGCCCTGCTGGGAGCTGTGCACCAACAAACAGCACAACACCACTGCCTGACATCCTGAAAGCCAACTTGCACTCCCTGCAATGCAAGCATGTTGCATGGTGGGATATCTGGCTGGGTGGGAAGGAGGACTCCCAGCACTGACCATAGTTACAAGCAGCTCACCTCACACACCCCCTCAACACAAACTCCACATAACCCACCTGGGAGAATGCAATGCCTCACATACCAAATGAAGATCCCACAAAGAACCACCACCCTGGGTAAGGCCGTGTGAAGCACAGGGACACTCTTGGGACTTGTAGCCAAACAAACGCAAGGACAACACTGTCAGCCTTCCTGTCAGCACAGGCACACTACCCCACAGGGAAGCAGAGTCCAAAGGAAGAAAGTACGGGCATGCTGGGAAGGGGGTGTAGGCAATAGCATGATGGGAGTTGTAGTCACAGATACTGCTCACCCTCACAATTGGCCCATCAACACCACTCTGAACCATGCTCACATCACAGGGAGTGGATAAGGACTGACAAGATGGCTGACACTGGGTACTGCTGTGGGGAGCACAAGGC
Source organism: Calotriton arnoldi (assembly GCA_963921515.1). NCBI lineage: Eukaryota > Metazoa > Chordata > Amphibia > Caudata > Salamandridae > Calotriton > Calotriton arnoldi. Next base: position 6,356 of record CAWUFW010029124.1, on the reverse strand, counting down.
CCTGCTGGGAACTGTGCACCAACAAACAGCACAACACCACTGCCTGATATCCTGAAAGCCAACTTGCACTCCCTGCAATGCAAGCACGTTGCATGGTGGGATATCTGGCTGGGTGGGAAGGAGGACTCACAGCACTGACCATAGTTACAAGCAGCTCACCTCACACACCCCCTCAACACAAACTCCACATAACCCACCTGGGAGAATGCAATGCCTCACATACCAAATGAGGATCCCACAAAGAACAACCACCCTGGGTAATGCCGTGTGAAGCACAGGGACACTCTTGGGACTTGTAGCCAAACAAACGCAAGGCCAACACTGTCAGCCTTCCTGTCAGCACAGGCACAATACCCCACAGGGAAGCAGAGTCCAAAGGAAGGAAGTACGGGCATGCTGGGAAGGGGGGTGTAGGCAATAGCATGATGGGAGTTGTAGTCACAGATACTGCTCACCCTCACAATTGGCCCATCAACAGCACCCTGAACCAGGCTCACATCACAGGGAGTGGATAAGGACTGACAAGATGGCTGACACTGGGTACTGCTGTGGGGAGCACAAGGCCCTGCTGGGAACTGTGCACCAACAAACAGCACAACACCACTGCCTGACATCCTGAAAGCCAACTTGCACTCCCTGCAATGCAAGCACGTTGCATGGTGGGATATCTGGCTGGGTGGGAAGGAGGACTCACAGCACTGACCATAGTTACAAGCAGCTCACCTCACACACCCCCTCAACACAAACTCCACATAACCCACCTGGGAGAATGCAATGCCTCACATACCAAATGAAGATCCCACAAAGAACCACCACCCTGGGTAATGCCGTGTGAAGCACAGGGACACTCTTGGGACTTGTAGCCAAACAAACGCAAGGACAACACTGTCAGCCTTCCTGTCAGCACAGGCACACTACCCCACAGGGAAGCAGAGTCCAAAGGAAGGAAGTACGGGCATGCTGGGAAGGGGGGTGTAGGCAATAGCATGATGGGAGTTGTAGTCACAGATACTGCTCACCCTCACAATTGGCCCATCAACACCACTCTGAACCATGCTCACATCACAGGGAGTGGATAAGGACTGACAAGATGGCTGACACTTGGTTCTGCTGTGGGGTGCACAAGGCCCTGCTGGGAACTGTGCAACAACCAACAGCAAGACACCACTGAATGACATCCTGAGAGTCAACCTGTACCCACTGCAAGGGTGGCATGCTTCATGGTGGGATAACTGGGCTAGGTGGAGAAGGATGGCCGGATGTCCACCAAATACAACAAATGCTGGCCATGCACACACCTCAACATTCACATTGAAATGCCCCAGGTATGCATGACAATGTGCTACACCAATATCAACCTCTTACTGTGACAACTTAGGACAATGCAATGTACATGCCCGCATCCAGAGGTACAGTCACAATTCTCAGGTGTGTGAACCATTGATGCCTGTAGAAACATAACATACAATGTGTGTCTCTTCCAAATACAGGTGATGATGATGGGGACACAGCAGCAGGCGAGGAGGAGTCCCTGTCCCAGGCTCCGGGGGACACTGAGCTCACTGGTGTGGAACAGCCTCTGCCCTCCTCGGATGGCGAAGACCTACCTGACACCTCCGGTGTGAGTCATCATGCAGCACCAGCTGGACCAACACCTGCACCCCCTGCACCCACCCCTCCATCTGCCAACACACAGACCACCCCCGCAGTCACGGACAGACCAAGGACCACCAATGGCAACAGCACAGGGCCCCAGGCCCAGCGTGGAGCAATGGACGACAACACCACTAACAACCCCCAAGGGGGCCTTGGGTCACCTGTGCGTGCCACCGCAGGTCCTGCACGTGTCGCCAGGGGTGGTGGGAGGGGTGGTAGACATAGGTCGCTGCTTGCAGAGGGGTCTGGACTGCATGATGACCCACAACTGGCACGCATCGCTGATGCGTACCAGGATAGCACCGGAGAGGTCAGACAGGTCGTGGGGATCCTCAAGGACATACAACAGCAGCAGGCTGCCCATCATGCCCGCTTGGACTCCCACATGTCCCTTGTGGAGACACACATGTCTCGCATGGAGTCCAAGTGGGACACATTGCAAGAACTCACAGCGGTGCATAGGGACATATTGACATGCCTCCGCCAGATTAGCACCAACATGGCCACACCTCCCTGTGTGCCCACAACATATGGTGCTGCAACAACTGACACTGCCACAGGGAGGGAGGAGGACTCTGGCGGAGACTCCCCTGCACCGCCGCAGCCTGCACGTGAGGGGTCCCCCCCAAAGAAGAGGGGTCGTCCGAGGAAGGAAAACTGAGAGGTTGATGGCCACATACATACCCCAGGAAGCCAACACCTGTTCCGGAAATTCTCCTTTGTGTGCAAACGTTTCACCCTGTCGAATGCAACACTACTCTCCCACATGACATGGGGAGTTCAAGTTGGACTAATGTATCATATGACTGTGGACTTCACTCAGGACATTCCTGCTACCAAGACTTCCAACTCATCTGGGAACTTTGGATCACAATCCCAATGTACAGCACCCACCATCCTGTGCACTATACACACACACATTTCTGTAAATAAAATCACTAATACACCATACTTGCCTCTGTTGTTATTCAAATGTGGATACTCTTATGGTGATGATGATCTGCTAAATTACACTGTGTATGCTAACTGCTACAGCAAGTACAACACCGTCGTGTGAGTCATGGTGACGTGACACATATGAGGGAGACACACCACTAGGGCTACACAACACAGAGACACCAGGGCCATCGGACTCATCGCCCACAGTGATGTTGCCGGGAAATACAGTGGAATGCACAGACACCACACCTATTCAGAGTCTGTGTCAACTAGCCCACAGGTGCAGTAAGCAAATGTCAGTCAGATGTGTGACCACAGACAACGCACATCCCAAAGTGAAGCATAGGTTCATTACACATGTGCAACATGTTGTTTCCACTACAAATGCAAGGTTTACCCACGTGGCAGTGGCCACACAGTCAAAAAGTGCAGAAGATATGAAGTCCAGGGGTGTGTGGCACATCACTTGTAGGCAAACTACTGCTGCCACCCTGAAAGCTGAATCATGGTGTCGGGGGATCCAAGTTGACCAAAGTACTCAGTAAGCACCCTGTGAAGGACAGACATGACATACAGTTAAAACCACTGAAGAACAGGACAGAACTGCAATACTCATGCCCAATACATGTCACAAGACAACTACACAAAACCAAGTTAGCATGTCAAAACTGTTGGGGAGTACAGACTACCTGTAAGAACACATTGCTGCACGCATCCAGTCAAGTAGCACATGGCCACACTCAAACAGCACCAGAGCACCACCCACACGGCGTATCATGCAAACTCACATCATTCACATTACATCTCCCTGGATACTCACATTCAGCTGTAGAAGTTGGTGATGAGCTGGGTGCGGACATCACCATCATCATCATCATCATCACTGGCATCGTGGTCCAGGCCAGGATCCTCCACAGGTGGCGGACGTTGGTCATCGTCATCCAGGATGAGAGGCAACTCCTTCCGCACTGCCAGGTTGTGTAGCATGCAGCAGACGATGACAATCTTGCACACCTTTGCTGGGGCATATGGGAGGGCCCCTCCTGTCTTGTCCAGGCAGCGGAAGCGGCTCTTCAGGAGACCAATGGTCCGCTCAATCACTCTCCTGGTCCGACCATGTGCCTCATTGTAGCGCATCTGGGCTGGTGTCACAGGGTTCCTGAGGGGTGTCAGCAACCACGGCATGTTGGGGTATCCAGAGTCACCTACGGACAGACAAGCTGAGTTGGAAAAGTGGGTGGAATACTACAGATCAGAACACACACAATGGTACAAAGTCAGTACACACCGACAAGCCAGGCACGCTGGTTCTGCATCTGTGCCATCATCCTCGGGATGCGACTACTCCTCATCACGTAGGCATCGTGTGCTGAACCAGGGAAACGGGCACACACATGTGTGATGCTCATATCTGCAAGACATACCACCAGAGCATTGATCGAATGGTAATGTTTACTGTTCCGGTATGCCTGCTCATGTGCCTGTGGTGGTATCAAAGCCACATGTGTCCCATCAATGGAGCCAATGACATGTGGCATCCTCCCCAGGGCATAGAAGTCACTCTTGACGTCAGTGAGTTGTTGACGTGTAGGGAAATAGATGTACTGGTTCAGGCATCTCAACATTGCCTCCAAAACATCGCGTAGCACACGGCTGAACATAGTCTGTGACATCCCACCGGCAGTCGCCACAGTGTGTTGAAAGGTACCGGTGGCAAAGAAGTGTAGGGCTGCCATTACCTTCACCTTGGGTGTCAGCGCCGTGAGGGTACGTCCGGCCAGGTTGCAAATGTGGTGCCAAGCGCACTGCCAAATCATCAATCAGCTGCCTGGTGAAGCGGTACCGTCGGATGCTGTCACGTTCCACCATCGTTGGCAGGTCAGGGAATGGTCTATGGACAGCTGGAGCCCTGCAGTGCATAGGTTGAAGAAAGAAAGATTGTCAGTCACCCCACATATGTGCCATTCACCATACTCAATTTCACATGATACATCATTACGAGACACAAGTACTTGATGTGTGTGCCGTTCTGTTCGGACATAACTCACACCTACATGCCCATCATCTAACTTCTCAGTACAACATGTGTGCACAACAATCGACCGTGGGGGAACATGGCGGCCGTGAGTTAGAGCGGTCGCTGCCGCCGTGTGTTTCCCATTTCGCCCGGTGAAGCTATGCTGTAGCGGGGACTAACATGTAGTAAACTGCATTTATTTCTCCTTTCCTCTTTTTCTCCTGGGACTTACCAGGGGTATGTGCGTGGCTCATCGGGGGATCTCCCTCGCTGGTCACAAGCGGCCCTGGAGCTGAGGAGGGGCCGAAGGCTAGCGGCGCGCGTTCTCCTCAGAGGCGGCCTCGCGCGAAGTGATTCCGGAGCGGTCGGCGGCAGAGACAGCACAAGGGGAGCTACCGCAGCGGTTTTCGTTTTTTCTGCGGAAAAGGACGCCATCACGAGTGGAACGGAGACAAAGGCGGAGACAGTAAAGGAGGTACAGGAATGGGGGCTGACTAAGGTGAGGTGCAAAACGGCATGTATTACCGGTGCAACCTCTGTGGCTTTGAGGAAGAAAGTGGAGGAAAGTGAGGTATCGGAGCACCAGAGGGGCACGCGGGAGTCTCCAGAAGCAGATTTCTCCTCCCGCTCTCCGTGTTCCCTGTGTTCCCCTTACTCCTCCCGACCAGCGGATAAGGATAAGGATAAGGAAGGGGATGTCTCGGCTACCCGAGACACCAGCCAAGTGCAGCCCAAAAAAAACAATCAGGCGCGTATTGTAAAAGCAAGTAAGACCATAAAAACGAAAGGTAGGAAAAGAGGTGTAGTACAGGAGCTTATTGTGCAAGGGCCTGGAAAGAGTAAATCTTATAAAAATATTCCAAAGCAGTCCCTTGAAGGTAAAGCAACTTTAGCTACACAGGGGAAAGGAGGGAGCTTTCTGACAACAAGTTCCGAAGGGAGTCCTGAAACAAACCTCTCACGTTTTTGGGAGAATAGAGGTAAGGGTACCAAGATAATCAGAAAGAAGAGCCATCTGGCAGACGCTAGAACAAAAATAACTCCGTCGTTAAGGTCATATTTTAAGGTTCTTCCACAGGTTTTAGACGTGGCTAAACAAGGGGAAGCCCTTAGGGAAGACTCCAGGCGGACAATAAGATCCCCTGCCCAAGGCCAGATGGAAGACACTGAGGGGCATATTTACAAGCCCCTTGCGCCACTTTTGCGCCGCCGTTGCGTCACGCATGTGACGCAGCGCCGACGCAAACCATGCGCCGCGTTGCGCTATATTTACAACGTGACGCATCTAGGGAGATGCGTCACGTAGTAAACCCCTGCGCCACATGAAACCTGACGCAGGTTTCATGTGGGCGTACAGGCGCAGGGGGCGTTCCGGCGCAGGAACGCCTCGGAAAAGTGACGTAGTGAAATCTACAAGATTTCACGCAGTCACTTTTCCGGCAGCTGGTGCGTCAAATCCTTACGCCTGCTTCAAGCAGGCGTAAGGATTGACGCACCATGTTAGGGATAGGAAGGTTGGAACAGTGCTGGAGTTGCGTCGCGCTTGCGACACAACTTCAGCACTGCGCCAACCTTCCACCGGCAGATGCGTCACGCATCTGCTTAGCCTATGCCACGATGCGCCGCATTGTAAATGTGGCGCATCGGACGTGGCGCAAGGGTAAACTTGCGTGACGCATTTTCCCTGGCGCATCCCTGGTGATATGCAGGGATGCGCCAGGAACGTAAATATACCCCTGAGTCA
>CAWUFW010029123.1:0-19738 GCA_963921515.1 Calotriton arnoldi | reverse complement strand
CCAGGTACTACTTGTGCACTCCTACAATCACCGGAAGGCACTACTCCATGCACTCTTCCATGCACCCAGGCACTACCCATGCACTCCTCCATGCACCCAGGCACCACCCACACACGTTACTTCTGCAGTTATGCAATCACCCATGCCATTTCCCACGCTTACTCCTTCAATCATGGCAAAGCGGAAAGGTATGCTTGAAATACACCATATGATTTTGGGCCTCTTCTTGAAATGAGAAGTGCTTGGGAAATACACCATATGATTTTAAGTCTCTACTTGAAATGAAAAGTGCAGTTTCTTAAGTTTTAAGGTATGCATGCAACACGCTGACTGAGGCTGTCTGTACTTGTACAGATGTATTTTCATATGTGTTATGCATCTAAAGATGCTAGATGTATAAAATACAGGTATATATCTATTTGTATGTTTCTTTTATATATGATGGCACTGGGGATTGTGGTACAGACTCATGCATCCATGCTTTTTTTTGAAATATGGGGAGACTTACAGCAGAGATATGTGAAGGGTTGTTGCTTTGTGTTTTGGTAGGCTTCAGCCACATCTGAGTAGTAGTAGAATGGTAAAAGCAGCAGGATCAGATAAAGTGATGTTTAAGATGCTGTTGGGTGAGAAATTACTGATCATGGTGCTTTAAAATAGTCTATGTAAAACTTTACTTGAAGTATGCCACATAAATCTAGGTGTCTGTTTGAAATGTTAAGTGTAGTCTGTCAAGTGTTAAGGTCTGCATGTGGTTGTGTGATTGATGTATTTTCTGGTTGCATATACATTCTCATATGTGTTCAAGCATCTGAAGAGTGCTACATGTATAAAAGAGAGAGATATATCTCTATTTGTATGTTTTTACACATTATATATCGTAGTACTAGTAAAAGGGTACAGACACATGCATACATGCTTTAAGGAATATGGTGAGATTATAAAAGAGAGGTTATATGCAGGTTTGATGCTTTATATTTGGGTAGGCCCAATACCCTGAGCAAGTTAGAGAATGGTGAGGCTGTACTTTCCGAAAGGTGTACACCATGTCTTAAACCTCACTTTTGTGTTTCAATTTCACTATTCTCCTACTACTCAGGATGTTGGGTGTAGTCAAATATAAAGCAGCAACATCAACACATGTCTCAGCTGTAAGTCTGCAATGACCCAGGCACTGCCCAACGCACTTATCCATGCACTAAGCCACTATATATACAGTCCTTCAATCAGTCAGGCACTACTCCTGCACTCATGCAATCACTCAGGCACTACCTATGCACTCTTTCAATCACGCAGGCACTACCCCTGTACTCATGCAATCACCCATGTACTATCTATGCACTCCTCCAATCACCCAGGAGGCTACCTGTGTGCCTATATAAAATCACCCAGGCACTACCTATGTCACTTCTCCAATCACCCAGGCACTATCCTCTGCACTCCTTCAATCACCCAGGCAGTACAGATGCACTGATACAATCACTGAGGCACTACTGATAAAATCATACATGCACTCAGCCACTTCCCCTGTACTCCAGCCGCAATCACCTAAGCACTACCCATGCAGCTCTCCAATCATCCAGGCACGACCCTTGCACTCATGCAATCGCTCAGGTACTAAACTATGCATTGTTCCAATCCGACACAGGCACTACCCATGCATTCCTCCATGTGCCCAAGGTACCACCTGCACATTCCTCCAATCTTGCAGGCATTACCCCTGTGCTCATTGCAGTTGCCCAGGCATTACCTATGCACTTCTTCGGTCACTCGAGACCCAGTACCCATGCACTCCCTCCAATCGCCCAGGCACTAGTCATGCACTCATGCAATCTCCCAGAGCATTACCTATGCACTTCTTCAATCCCTCAGGCAGTACTCATGCAGTCCTCCAATTTCCTAGGCACTACCCCTGCACTCATGTAATCACTCAGGCACTATCCATGAATTTATCCATGCACTCAGTCACGACTTGTGCACTCATTCCATTTACTGATGTACTCATCAAATCTGCTCAGGCCAGTACTTATGCACTCACATGTATTCAGCCAGTTACTATTCACCCTGTTACTCCAATTGCCCAGCCAGTAATCTTGCACTCAGCCACAAACACCTGAACACTGCTGTTGCACTCATTTCATTCATGTGAGGCACTACTTATACACTCATCTATGCATTCAAGGACTATTCATGCACTTATCCATGCACACAATCTCTAGATCTGCACTTCTGCAACCAGTCAATCAGTATCCAATCTCTCCTCCAATTATACAGACATTACCCTTGCACTCATACAATCACCCAGGCACTGCCCATGCAAGTCATGCCAATCACTGAGACACACCAAGGTCATAAATCTTAGCTGTAAGTCTTAGCATATTCCGGAAACCACATTTATACATATTTCTGTACCTTTTGCTAGCAATATCACCTATAAAAGTAATATACAAATGGATGTATACTTGTGTTTTATATGTGTAGCATCTTCAGATGCATAATACGTATCAGAATACATGTGCAAGTAAAGATATACCTTAGTTACAACACCATGCAGACCTTAAAACTTCGACAGATTGCTTTTCACATTTGAAGCAGATAATGAAAATTATGTGGTATACTTGAAGTGTAGCTTTCACAGACTCATACAAATACAGCGTTATAACTGATTCTTCTCTTAATATGCCTTAAACCTCACTTTTGTGCTACTGCTTCATCGTTCTATGACTACATAGGGTGTTGGGACTAGTCAAACTATGTGTGCAGCAATCTTTTGCATGCTCTGGTGTAAGTCTCTGCCATCTTCTTAAAAGCATGCATGCATATGTCTGTACCTTTTTTGTTGGTTGCATCATATATCAAAGAAAAACATTCAAATAGATGTATGCCTGTGTTTTATATGTGTAGTATGTTCAGATGTATGACATATCACAATACATGTGCAGAGTTCATGCATATCTCAAACAGAAGACCATGAAGAGACCTTAAAACGTGAGAGAGTACTTCATATTTCAAAGAGACACTTAGATTTATTTAGGGCACTTCAAGTGAGACTTTCCAGAGAGTCTTACATAGTATCTTAATCACTAATGTGATCACCCAGCATACGTTAAACATTACTTTTCTGGTGCTGCTGCTTTACCATTTTACTAGTAGTTAGAGTAGTAGAACATAGTCAAATAAATAAGTAAGAATCACGAGAAGTGCAGACAGAAGCAACAGAGGTGCGTGCAGGAGGCCAAGAGAAGAGCACAAACAGGCAAAAGAAGTGCAAGATGTTTCCAAGAGCAGTGCAGAAAGAACCAGCAGAGGGTGCAGAAGAGAGGGGAGGCAAGAGGGGTGCAGAAGGAGCCAAGAAGGGTGTAGAAACGTGCAAGAGGAGGGTATAGAAAGAAGCAACAGAGGTGCAGAAGGAGACAAGACAACTGCAGAAGAAGGCAAGACAGTTTCAGAAATAGGCAAGAGGAGGTACAGAAAAAAAAAAAAGGGAACAAGGGTGCAGAAAAATGCAAGAGAAGTGCAGAAAGAGGAAGAAGGATGTAGAAAAGAGGCAAGAGTGGTGCAGAAGGATGGCAACAAAAGTACAGTAAGAAGCAAGAGTGGTGGAGAAAGAAGTAAGAGGAGGGTGCAGAAAGAGGCAAGTGGGGTACAGAAAAGAGGCTAGAGAAGTGCAGAGAAGGAAGCAACAGAGGTATATAGAAAGAGGCAAGTGGGGTACAGAAAGAGAGCCCAGAAGTGCAGAAAGAAGCAACAGAGATGCAGAAAGAGGCAAGAGGGATCTAGAAAGTGGCAAGGGGATTGCAGAAACAGAGGAAAAGAGGTGCATAAAGAAAGGAAGAGCGGTACAGAAAGAACCAACAGAGGTGTAGAAGTAGGCAAGGGGGTGCAGGGATGTACACCCGATGTGCAGAAAGAAGCAAGAGCATTGCAGAAAGAAACAACAGAGGCCCAGAAGAGGAAGAGAGGAGGCTGTAGGAGGAGGCAAGAGCAGTGCAGAAAGAAGCAAAAGAAGTACAGAAAAGAGGCAAGGGGGTGCAGAAAGAGGCAGACGGCAGGTGCACAAAAGAGGGAAAGAGGGTGTAGAAAGAGGCCACGGGGGTACAGAAAGAAGCAAGAGAGGAACAGAAAGAAGCAGAGAAGTGCACAATCAAGAAACAGAGGTGCAGAAAGAGGCAAGAGGTTGCAGAAGAGAGGCAAGAGTGGGTCAGAAAGAAGCAAAGAGAGGATTCAGAAAGAGGCAAGTGGGGTACAGAAAGAAGCTAGAGCAGTGCAGAAAGAAGCAACAGGGGTACAGAAAGAGACAAAGAGGAGGTACAGAAAGAGAGGAAGAGGGTGTAGAAAGAAGCAAGAGGTGTGTTTAAAGAAGCAAGAGTAGTGTAAGAAAGAACCAACAGAAGCGCAGGAAAGGGAGAGAGAGAAAGAGGAGTATGCTGAAAGAAGCAAGAGAGGGAGTGTCAAAATTTGTAAGAGAGGTGCAAAAAGAAGCAAGACTGAGTGCAGAAAGAAGTCCAACAGAGGTACTGAGCAGACAAGAGGGTTGCAGAAAAGAGGGAACAGGGATGCAGAAAGAGACAAGAGAGATGGAAAAACAGGCAAGAGAAGTACAGAAAAAGAAGCAACAGAGGTGCAGAAAGAGGCAAGAGAGAGTACAGAAAGTGGGAAGGGGGTGCAGAAAGAGCCCAAGAGGGGTATATAAAGAAGCAAGGAAGTAGTGCCAGAAAGAACCAACAGGAGGTGCAGAAGGGAGAAAGAGGTATGCTGAAAGAAGGAGGAGGAGTGCCACAATCAGTAAGTGAGGTGAAAAAAGAAGCAAGACTAGTGCAGAAAGAATCAACAGAGGAGTGCATAAACTTCAGGCAAGAGGGGTGCATGAAGATGCAAAAGAGCAACAGAGGCGCAGAAAGAGGCAGGAGAATGCAGAAATTTACAAGAGATGTGCAGAAAGAAGCAACAGAGAGGTGCGAAAGGAGGAAAGAGCCAAAGAAAGTTCCAGAAACAGGCAAGAGAGAGTACAGAAAAAGGGAACCTTGGGTTCAGAAAGAGAATAATGAAGTGGAGAAGAGAGAGAAGAATGGTGCAGAAAGAGCCCAAGAGGGTTGCAAAAAGAAACAAGAGAGGTGCAAAAAGAAGTAAGAGAAGTATAAAAAGAAGCAACAGGAGGTGCAGAAAAAGGCAAGAGGGATGCAGAAACAGGCAAGAGAGGTTGCAGAAACAGGCAAAGAGGTGCATAAGAGAAGGAAAGAGCAGTACAGAAAGAACCAACACAGGTGAAGAAGTAGGCAAGAGGGCTGCAGAAATGTACACAAGATGTGTAGAAAAGTAAGAACATTGCAGAACTAAGCAACAGAGATGCAGAAAGAGGCAAGAAGGATATAGGAGGAGGCAACAGAGGTGCACAAAGAGGGAAGAGAGGGTACAGAAACAGGCTACAGGGGTACAGAAAGAAGCAACAGAGCTGCAGAAAGAGGCAAGAGAAGTACAGAAAGAGGCAAGAGAGTTGCAGAAACAGACAAAAGAGGTGCAGAAACATTCAAGAGGGGTGCAGAAAGAGTGAGGAGAAATGCAGAGAGAGAGGGAACAGGGGTGCAGAAGGAGGCACGAGAGGTGCAGTAAGAGGGGAAGAAGTATACAGAAAGGGGCAATAGTTGGGTGTTGAGTTTAAGGAAAACACAAAGCAGCAACCCTTCACATGTTTCTGCTGTAAGTTTCTACCATCTTTCTGAAACCATGCATGTATGAGTCTGTACTTTTTGGTAGTGTACTATATATAAAAAGAAGCATACAAATATATGTATACTTCTGTTTTATATGTGAAGCATCTTTAAATATATGACACATATTCGAATACATGTGCAAGTAAAGACATGCCTCAATCACAGCACCATGCAGGCCTTAAAACTTGACAGACTGCACTTTACATTTGATTTGGGTAGCAGTAGAGAAATCCTTTAGTTGTGCTCTGTGATTCTGATGTAGAGCTTGTGATGTCTTCTAATTGTGGGAATTGTGCAGTGTCTGACATAGCTTTGCAATGCAATGAAATATATTTCTTTATTTATAGATGAGAATATTTGTATATAATTATTTCAATAGTATAAAATTATTTAACAAAACTATTTAAACTTTTCTTTGTTTTCAGGTAATACACCATTATTAGTAATAAAGATTGAGTATGGCAAGAAAAGATCAAAAGAAGAGAAAAAGAAAAAAACAGTACTATTTAAAGGAAAGAGAAAAGCAGAAATGAGATGAGAGTCAGCATGTGACATTGAAAGAAAACGACTTCTGGTAGAGAACTAAAGAATTTGTTAAAAGACTTTTAAAGAACGTAATGAATTTTCAAAATGGGGAAAGAGAGAAAGAAAAGTAGTACAACCAATAAAGAAGGAAATGAAAAAAGGACAAATGAATGGAAAATCCAGGTTATGAGAAAACAATCTATGTTGAAAGAAGTATGAAAGAATAGAAAAACATTAGGAAGAGAATGTATAAAAGTTAGAGTACTATAATTATAGTGGGCACCTTGCACCAGTCCAAACAACCCCTTATTGGAGATAGGTTAAAGACAACATTTATTGAAAGCTATCCTAGTGGTAGCTATGGAGAGCAGCCTTCAGGCTAAGTCTTGAAGGAATGTAAAGCAGCTTGTTTTACCAGTCTATAATCTCTTGAGTGACCAAATGAAAGAGGACCACACCAGGTATATATTCAAAATATATGTATTTATTACTAAACACACCCCTCTAGTCTCTTTAAGAGGCTAGAGTTCGAAGTACATACGTTACGAGTTAGTTATCTACAGTAATAGCACAAATACACGTTTGAGCCCCAGGGGCGTACCAAACCATATACCAATAAAGTGGTATAAGAACCACGACTGAGCTAGACACAAGGCCTAGAGCCTGTAGAAGTGCTTGGACCACAAGGAACCACCCAAGGCAGTGACACAGGGGACCCACGGGGGACGCGTGCAGTGTATGAACACAACCGCGAACCACCGTTAACTTCTATGGGGAAAGTCGCGATTAGAATTTAAAAGAAAGGGACACTTAGAGGAGGACTTGGAGCAAACCCTTTGAGAACTAGGCTGTTCTAGTGTCAGTACCCACGGGAGCACCGGAGTACTCGAGTTACCTCACCCAGGAAGCCGGGTGCATAGGTGTCTTTCGGGGTCGGGTTTCGTCGTCGCTTTCTATGGCAATCTGCTGCAAAGTGCTGCTGGCGGCCAAGTCGAAAGTGTTCGGGTGGATCCAAAGGTGGATCGAAGATCTGAAGAACCTGAAAGCAGAGGGGACAGAGTCTGGGTCACTAGCCAGTGACCAGGAAGGCGATGAGCAGATGCCCACCAATGTTGAGTGCTTCAGGTAGGTTGATGGTCGTCTTGACTCTTCAGCCATGAGGTCCAGGAGGAGTCGACGACGACCAGGAGCTGGATTCGAGCTGTCCCACAACGTCTGTCGATTGCAGGGGTGTCGGCGACCGGATTGGACTCAACAAGCCTTGGCAACGGCAAGTCTCATGGAAATGGAAGAAGGACGATGTTGCAGACCAGCAAGGTCTGTGGGACTCACCCAGCGAGGATAAGTCAGGGCACGCCTGGAGCAACCAGGGAGCCCAAGCAGAAAAAGATTGGCCTTCGGGAGGGCCTACTAGCCAATGGACTAGCGACCGCGAAGGAGCCTCGAGATGGTGCACGTGGAGCTGGCTCACAGGACACTCGTGGAGTGGAGGCCAGTGATCTTCAGTGCAGTTGGTGCTGGAGGCTGCGGCTACTCGGAGCCCAAAGCACGACTTCGTGGGAGACCCAGAAGAGGATGCACTTGCAAATGCGTTTGTTGTCCAGGGGTCACGGTTCCACGTTACCCACGACAGCTACGGGCCTCAGCTTTTCTGGGGACTCAGGGCAGCTGCGGGGAAGTCTGGAAATCCACCTCTGGTGATGCAAAGACTCGGCGTCCGACAGGAGCTTCAGCGATGCAGACCGGACAATTGCTTCTTTGGTGCCTGCCAAGCAGGGAGTCACTCCTTGACCCCAAGGGAGATTCTTCAGTCCTCTAATCTTGAAGTAGAGCGTCGAAGGTCCAGGATTCTGTGTCAAAGTTTCGTCCAGGTAAATCTAAAGTCCTAAGGACTGGGTTCCCCTACTTATACTAAGGTAGGGGGTTGGACATACTCTGTGACCCCACCTATGGGAGGGTCAGGGCAGAGGGGTGGTTACACCCCTTTCCCTTTGTCCAGTTTCGCGCCAGAGCAGGGACTGGAAGCCCCTGAGCCGGTTTGAACTGGGGTATGCACAGGGACACCAAGTGTGCCCCCAGTGCAGGACTTCAAAGCACCAGAGAGTGCTCCCGCCCAGCCCCAATACACACTATCCTGTCTGGGGAGGTGGTCACACCTCCCTGGGACAGGAAACCTGTTGTCCAGGCCTCCCCTGCCGGAGTTTCGGTCAGCAGCAGGAGGCCAGACTCGTGTCAGTGGCAGCGGCATCCATTTTGTGATGCCAGGGCTCTGGAAAGTCAGTACCGGGTATACCGGTGTGTACATGTCTTTCCCTCTAGAAGGGTGGAATGCTACCCCCGCTGCCAGAACTGGTGGGGGGGTAGTATTCCAAGATGTTTGACACCAAACACGACATGTTTCCGTGCAGCCATCCCAAAGCTAGCATTTAACGCGAGGTTATAATGCGCTTAAGAGTGTATGGTCAGGCTGCACTACAAACAGCATCAGAGAAGGGTCTCCGAATGCTGCAGAGGGGCCCTGCTCATGCAGGGGCACCCTCTCACATAGGAACCACGCACTCTGCCTTCAGGATTGATAAGGCCTGCCATAGGAGTGACTTATAGGTTTATATGTGTGTATGTATATAGTGATATAGGTAGCCTATATCACAGTAAGGAGTGCATGCACCACCTTACCCAGGCTGCAGTAGCAGACCTGTGGTGTCAGTTTGTATGGCCTTCCAGGGGTGGCACAATACATGCTGCAGCCCCTGGTAGGCCTCTGAGGTACCTATGCCCTGGGTACATAGTATACCATATACTAGGGACTTATAAGGGCACTCCAGATTCCAATCAGAGATGTGCCTAAGGCACATGGAAACCATTTTATAGAGGAAGCAGATAGGCTGGGGTCCTGAATAGCAGGATCCCAGTCCAGACTAGAATCGATAAACCAGCAAAACACCAGGAAAAAAGTGGGGCTACCCATGTGAGAGCAAGATCCTACTACTCCTACACAACCCCCCCAGACGTAGGGACATTAAACTAACCTTGCCCAGTTAAGTCTTCATGTTCTAAGTGGAAGTACATAGAGAGTCCATCTGCATTGGCATGGTTACTCCCAGGTCTAGTGTTCCACTGTGAAGTCCATCCCCTGTGAGGGAAATGGACCACCTAAGCAGTTGGGGTTTCACCCTTCATTTGTTTTAGCCATAAGAGGGGCTTATGGTCTTTGTTTGAACAAGGAGGTGAGTACCAAACAAGTATGGCCTCAACTTCTTCAGAGCCAGACCACAGCCAAGGCCTCCCTCTCAATGGCTTGTGCCAACGTTTCTCTCTGAGGGTCAGCCTTCTGCTAATAAAAGCTACTGGCTGATCCCTGACCTTCATCTGTTCAATTGTGACAGTACAGCCCCTACCCCAATTCAAAGATGCATCTGTTTGAACAATGAGCTTCTTGGAGTAATCAGGACTCTGTAGAGATGGGGCAGATGCACATGGCCTGCTTTAGGTCGTCAAGTGCCTTTTGACCAGCTAACTGTCACTGAACCAGCTTTGGGCATTTTCTTGGAAGTTAGAAGTCATTCAGGAGTGAAATGCACTAATGATCCATACCCCTTGACAAATCTCCTATATGGTACCCAGTCAGGCCTAAGAGGCTCTCACCTGAGTCTGGGTAGTTGGAGCAGTCCAGTCCATGATGGTCTGGATCTTGCTCTGCAGTGGTGGAGCCTGGCCTCCCACCCACGAGGTGGCCCAGGCCACACAACCTGACTCTGCCCTATCTGGCACTTAGTGGCCTGATGAGAGTCAGGCCTGCTTCTCTGCCAGGGCCTGCAAAGCATGTTCTGAGGTGGACCAGGTGATCCTCCCAGGTGGAGCTAAAGACAGCTTAATATCATCTGAGATATGCTGCACTACCAGGCCTTCCAGACCTGTAAAGGACTGTATTCTGGCCAACCTCTGAAAAGTGGCAGGTGCATTCTTCCAGGCCAAGGGGCATCACCACCAAATTGATAATGCCCACTAGGGGTTGAGAGTGCTCTCTTTGGCTTTGGATCATCAGCTAGTCTGATCTGCCAGTAGCCAGCTGTCCAGGTCCAAATGTGCTGGAGATACTTGGCTGAGGCCAAAGTGTCTGTGGCTCATCTTGCCCTGGGTATTGGATGGGCATCAGTCCTGAGAATGACTGCACGTGAGACCCCTGTGGTCCACACAAAACCTCATCCTCTCTTTTCCCACCATTGGTGTGAGGTTTTTGGCACAAGGACTGCTGGACTAGCCCAAGGGCTATCTGAGGTTCAATAACTCCCAAATCCAACATCTTCTGGACTTCTGTCCACGATGCCAGTCCCTGACATGGTCCAGGTTGCCTATAAATCTTATTTTTAAGCGGCAGACTGTCCCCAGTGTCCACTTCGTGGAGTGCACCAGGTAGTGGGACTGGGTGTCAGTGAATATGTGTCCTGAACTGATTGAGCACCTGTCTGCAATCAGTCTGCTGCTGGTAGGTAGTGAGGCTGCCCTGCCAAGGCTGCACCTCATCCACTGACCCATCATCCAGGGTTCTGTGAGAGCAGGTCGAGGAGTGGGTCACTCTCTTCCTCCTGTCCTCATCAGTGTATGCATCAGAGCAGCCATGTCTGCCCTGTCACATATGGTTTTAACCTGCTGACATGGAGAACCTGTGGGGACTCCTGGGTGTTCCTGGGTCTACTAAGTAGGTAACCTCACCCTTCTGTTCAACAATGGTATGGCGGTCCACTCCATTTGTATTGGAGAGCTGCTGGGGCCACTGGCTCCAACACCCACACCTTCTGTCACTGGCTGGTAAACAGTCAGTACAGCCTTTGGTCATGCCAGGCTTTGAAGTTCCTGGCTAGCCTCAGGTTTTTAGTTGCCCTTTTCATATGCTCAGCCATCCGGGAGCGGAGACCAAGTACATAGTCACTATGTCTTGCTTTGGGGAGCTTGAGAGGTAACTCCCATCCTTCCTTCACCAGCACGATGGACCCCTGACAGGGTGACCAAACAAAAGTTCAAGGGCTGTAGTCCAGCCCTTTTGGGCTGCACCTCCTGCATGCTGGAAATAAAGGCAGGGGCAAGAAGTATGTCATCCATCATCAAGCCCTGCAGCTATTCTAGGAGCCCTTTAATCCATGCCCTTCAAGGTTTTGTTGAATCTCTCAGCTAAACCATTGCCATTGTGCGGTGATAGGGTGTGTGTGAACTTGTAAGTCACTCCACACCTTCCATCCACTGCTACTAAGTATCCAGACATAAGAGTTTAGCACCCTGTCTGATACAGCACTCAACTTAGAAGCCCACTCTTAGAAAATTCCCAGGAGGGCCCTTGCCACCTACAGGTGCTGTGGTGGTCCTAAGGGGAATAGCCTCTGGGTACCTGGTGGCATGATCCACTGCCACCAGGATAAACCTGTGCCCAGATGCTGTTTGGGGATCCATGGGACCAACAATGTCAATCCCACACCCTTTCAAAGGAACCCCCACCACAGGTAGTGGTATCAGAGACCTTTGTAGACTGCCACCTGCCTTGCCACTGGCCTGGCAGGTTACACAAAGCGACAAAACTCCTTGGTGTCTTCAGACATGTGGGGCCAGTGAAAGTGAGGGACAATTCTGTCCCAGAGTCTTGTTCTGTGCCCAGGTGACCTGACTAAGGGAATGTCATGGGCTAGGGTCAATAGGAAGCCCCTGAACTTCAGAGGTATAACCAGCCTCCTGGTGGCACCAGGCTTGAGGTCTCTGCACTCTGAGTACAAGAGTCCATCATCCCAATACACAGTATGGGGACCACTAGCTTTCCCAGCAGCCTCAGCAGCACTTGCTGTCCGAGGGGGTTCAAGAGAGGGCAGCTCTGCTGCTCCATGGCTCCAGATCTGCCCTGGAAGGTCCCCCTGTCCCCAAGAACTCAACCTGGTCAGGTTCAAGCTCCTCTGGGACAGTTCCTTCCTCAGGACTGAGATCATCCCTCAAGGGACTGAACTTCCTTCTGAGCGAGGGGAAGGCATGCCTTTGCCCTGCTATCCTCTTCTTGGAAGGCACTTGGTCATTATTCCAGAATCCAAGGCCTGTTCAGGTGCTGGACATTTTTGGCTTGTGACCTGGTCACAGCAAACACATCTGCAGGGATCCCCAGCATTTCTGCATGGGTCCTGAAACTCCACTTCTGCCCAAGCTGAAGTTTCTAAGTCATTGCCAAGCAAGCATTCAACGGGTAGGTCTGCACTTACCACAACCTTCTTAAGGCGCAGTTACCCCTCCACAGGAGAAGTTAACAACTGCCCAGAGTATGGTCTGTTCTGACGTTGCTAGCATTAGTCACTTGGTACATTTCACCAAGTATAATCTGCCCAGGATTCACAAGGTCTTGTGTCACCATGGTGACACTTGCCCCTGTGTCCCTAAATGCAAAGCCTCTTTTCCATTGATTAAGGGCTGTTGCCTGTACTTGCCCAGATTACTGGGACTCACAGAGGAGTCACATCCATGCCTCCCATCACAGACTAGAACAGCCTGAGTGAGTTCTCTGACTAGGTCAGAGCTCATCTCCTTACCCAGGGTCAACCCTACTAAACCCTTGGCTTGTGTGAGTCCACCCACCAGCCAACTGCACTAGGGGGACAGGTGCCTTAGGGGCATTGGTGGGGGCTGGAGTGAAGTCTTTGGACTTGCTGCAATCAGTGGTCCAGTGGGTCTTTTGCTTACAGACCTTGCACCATGGTTTCCTTTGGCCTTTCCTTTGGTAGACTGTGAATCCCACCTGAAGAGAGATTTTGGGGGCCGGCATGAGACTTTCCGATCTTTACCCTTCTCCCCACCCTTATCAGAGTTTTCGAATCTTGCTTCTTGGGGTCACCACCTTGGTTCTGTACCTTCTGCTTCACCCTGGTTCGGACCCATTTGTCTGCCTTCTTTCCCAATTCTTGGGGAGAGGTCAGATCAGAGTCCACCAGATGCTGATGCAACAGCTGATTTTGACAGTTGTTAGAATCTGCTCCCTCATGATCAGGTGTACAATCCTGTGAAGTCACATACCTTGCTGCTCAATAACCAGCCTTCCAGAGCCTTGGCAGAACAATCAACATAGTCCACCAGTCTTGAGTCTGTGCTTTTTGGGTATCTGAACTTTAACCTGTATTGTTCAGTGGTTAGGCTAAACCCATCAATCAGAGCACTCTTCAAGACATTTGTAATTATCAGCATCCTCCTCTCTAACAGTGAGGACTTGTCTCTACCTTTGTCTGCAAAGGAGAGCCCTGAGATTGCTGCCACTGCTCTGAGGGACCCTCTGTACCTTTCAGGCCCTCTCTAGAGCAGTTATCCATTTGTGGATGTCATCCCACTCTGTGTAGGGAGGGCCAATCTTGCTCAGGTTTCTATGGTCATGGAGACCTTTCCTATCTTTAGGGAAACTGCTGCTACCATGGGACTCTAGTCCCCATCTTTCTGTCTCTCTCTATAGAGATCTAAGGACTCCCTATCATAGACCAATTGCTGTCTTCTGAGTCTCAAGCTGGGCTTTCCTCATACTGAATCAGATCTCTTTCTCCTTTCCTGAGAGGATTCCCTCCTGTGAGAGGGAGACAGAGGTCCTATTGAGGTGTCAGAGTGGTTATACTCCTGAGAAGGAGACCTAGACCTTCTGGGCACACTCAGAACTCTTCCCGGGGTGACAAAGAGGAGGTCAGTCTGATCCTCCTCTTACTCCTCCACAGGAGGGATTGGAGTTTTCCAGGACAAGGTCATTTTCACCTTCCTGGCCAGTTTCAGAGGGGCGGGCTGGGTGTCTTCACCCCTGGCCCCTTCCTCATCTTCTGCCCACCCTCTTTGCCCTGCACCCCTTCAGGCCCTATGGGCCTGCTGAGATCATCAGCTACTAACACTTCCTGAGGTGTTGGGTGCTGGCACTTTGCTGCCTGCCTTCAACTTCCTAGTATTGCACATAATGCTCTCAATTCCAAGAATGGGAGTTTATCATTACTTGGAGGAAAGCCCACTGGCTTCTGGCGGGGACTCACTGGGTCCTGGCTTTTGAAGACATTACTAGTGAGGTGTGGTGTATGCATACCTACTCTAGTGTGGCCTACTAAACTCTCTTGAGTTGTAGAAAGGGTGTGCTATCCCTTAACACACAACTCTAAGTTCAGTAGAACTTACTGTATTACTAAGCTTGAGTTATATGTACCTTAGGTACCCTTGGTGGTTTTCAGTTGATCAATTCAATTGAGATTATCTGGTAAAACAATAGCAAGCTGGAATCCCTGCTGCACACCAATGTGAGAAGTTGGCCTGGCATATGCTGTCCACTAATTGTAGTGGGCACCTTGCATCAGTCAAACAACCTCTTATTGGAGATAGGTTAAAGACAACCTTTGTTGAAAGCTATCCTAGTGGTAGCTATGGAGAGCAGCCTTCAGGCTTTAAGTCTTGAAGGAATGTAAAGCAGCTTGTTTTACCAGTCTATAATCTCGTGAGTGACCAAATGAAGAGGACCACACCAGGTATATATTCAAAATATGTGTATTTATTACTAAACACACCTCTAGTCTCTATATGAGGCTAGAGTTCGAAGCTACATAAGTTATAAGTTAGTTATCTACAGTAATAGCACAAATACACGTTTGAGCCCTGAGGAGCGTGCCAAACCATATACCAATAAAGTGGTATAAGAACCACAACTGAGCTAGACACAGGGCCTAGAGCCTGTAGAAGTGCTTGGACCACAAAGGAACCACCCAAGGTGGTGACACAGGAGACCCACGGGGGACGCGTGCAGTGTATGAACACAGCCGCGAATACGCCGTTAACTTCTATGGGGAAAGTCGTGATTAGAATTTAAAGAAAAGGGACACTTACGAGGAGGACTTGGAGCAAACCCTTTGAGACTAGGCTGTTCTAGTGTGTCAACCTCGCATGGGAGCACCGAGAGTACTCAGTAGTTACCTCACCCAGGAAGCCGGGTGCATAGGTGTCTTTCGGGGTCAGGGTTTCTTCGTCGTTATACTTTCAGCCTAGCGATCTGCTGCAAGGAAGTGCTGGCGACCAGAGTCGAAAGTGTTCGGGTGGATCCAAAGGTGGATCGGAGATCTGAAGAACCTGAAAGCAGAGGGGACAGAGTCTGGGTCACTAGCCAGTGACCAGGAGGGCGATGAGACAGATGCCCACTGATGTCGAGTGCTTCAGGTTAGGTTGACGGTCGTCGTGACTCCTTCAGCCACGAGGTCCAGGAGGTGTCAACGACAACCAGGAGCTGGATTCGAGCTGTCCCACGACGTCTGTCGAATTGCAGGGGTGTCGGCGACCGGATTGGACCCAACAGGCCTTGGCAACGGCAAGTCTCGTGGAAATGGAAGAAGGACGATGTTGCAGACCAGCAAGGTCTGTGGGACTCACCAGCAAGGGTGAGTCAGAGACACGCCTGGAGCAAGCCAGGGAGCCCAGAGCAGCAAGAAAGATTGGCCTTCGGGAGGGCCTGCTAGCCAACGGACTAGCGGCCGTGAAGGAGCCTCGACGTGCCGCTGCACGTGGAGCTGGCTCACAGGACACTCGTGGAGTGAAGGCCAGTGATCTTCAGGTGCAGTTAGTGCTGGAGGCTGGAGCTACTCGGAGCCCAAAGCACGACTTCGTGGGAGACCCAGAAGATGATACACTTTGCAAATGCGATTGGTGTCCAGGGTCACGGTTCCACGTTACCCACGATAGCTACGGGCCTCTGCTTTGCTAGGGTACTCAGGGCAGCCTCGGGCAAGTCTGGAAATCCACCCTCTGGTGATGCAAAGACTTCGGCGTCCGACGGCGGAGCTTCAGCTGATGCAGACCGGACAGATTGCTTCTTTGGTGCCTGCCAAGCAGAAGTCACTCCTTGACCCCAAGGGAAATTCTTCAGTCCTCTAATCTTGAAGTAGAGCGTCGAAGGTCCAGGATTCTGTATCAGAGAGTTTCGTCCAGGTAAATCTAAAGTCCTAAGGACTGGGGTCCCTACTATATACTAATGGTAGGGGGTTGGACATACTCTGTGGCCCCACCTATGGGAGGGTCAGGGCAGAGGGGTGGTTACACCCTTCCCTTTGTCAGTTTCAGCGCCAGAGCAGGGGCTGGAAGCCCTGAGCCGGTTGAACTGGGGTATGCACAGGGACACCGAATGTGCCCCCAGTGCAGGACTTCAAAGCACCAGAGAGTGCTCCGCCCAGCCCCAATAACACACTATCCTGTCTGGGGGAGGTGGTTACACCTCCCTGGGACAGAAACCTGTGTCCAGGCCTCCCTGCCGGAGTTTCGGGTCAGCAGCAGGAGGCCAGACTGCGTGATCTGTGGCTGCGGCATCCATTTTGTGATGCCCGGGCTCTGGAAAGTCAGTACCGGGTACTGCCGGTGTGTGCATGTCTTTCCCTCTAGAGGGTGGGAATGCTACCCCGCCGCCAGGACTAGGCGGGGGTAGTATTCCAAGATGTTTGACACAAACACAATATGTTTCCGTGCAGCCATCCCAAAGTTAGCATTTTGCACGCGGTGATATAATGCTCTTAAGAGTATATGGTCGGGCTGCACTACAAACAGCATCAGAGAAGGGTCTCCGAACGCTGCAGAGGGCCCAGCTCATGCAGGGCGCGCCCTCTCACATAGGAACCACAGCTCTCTGCCTTCAGGATTGATAAGGCCTGCCATAGGAGTGACTTATAGGTTTATATGTGTGTATGTATGTAGTGATATAGGTAGCCTATATCTACAGTAAAGAGTGCATGCACCACCCCCAGGCTGCAGTAGCAGACCTGTGGTGTCATTTTGGATGGCCTTCCAGGGGTGGCACAATACATGCTGCAGCCCCTGGTAGGCCTCTGAGAGTGCACTATGCCTGGGTACCTAGTATACATATGAATGAAATGACACTTATAAAGCGTGTAGCTACCCGAAGGCATCCCAGCGCTGACTATACTGAGCGCGTAGCTACCCGAAGGCATCCCAGCGCTGATATACTAGCGACTTATAAGGGCACTCAGATTCCAATCAGAGAGTGTGCCCTAAGGCACATGGAAACCATTTTAAAGAGGAAGCAGGCTAGGCTGAGGGTTCTGATTAGCAGGGCCCCAGCCAGACTAAGAATCTAAACAGTGAAGCATCAGAGGTGGGGAACCCCAATTGTTTTTACTGCTCCCCCGCTACGCTATCTGATTTGGGGGGTGGCAGTTGAATTTGTTGGAGCAGTATTAAAAGGGGTTTGGGGGTGCATTATGAATGGTGATGGGGGCACAGAATGGCATGCCTTCTGGGTAATTTTGGGGTGGCTACCCATAGTTTTTATTGCTCCCCTCCTCCATTGTGGGGTGCACCACAAAAGGATAGGGCAACAGGGGGGGGCTAGGGGAGAACCAGGTTTGTGACAGTTTCTATTACCAACCGCAAGGGGGCACCATACAATCCTTCTGCGGTTATGGTTTTGAAAGGTACAACAAGGAGAATATGGGGGTATTTTTGCCTGCAGGGCTCCGCAAGATTTTACTGCCACCCTTCCCCTCCGTGCCGCATGGTATAGGGACGCTTGGGAAATTTCTATTGAAAACAGACAGTATAGGGGTTCCCGCTATGAAATCTGAGAGCACACACATTTGCTAAATAAAGGGTTACAGTTGAGCAGACGAATGAGGAAGGGAAAGGGTACCTGTGGCAATAGGTTGGAAGGGTCATAGAGAATAATCATGGCATGCAAATTGGCAGCAGTGCATGTATTGGCAATGTCTGTAGAGAGTTTGGTGTGCTCTTCAAATTATTTGTCCTCCTTATGTGTGGTATGATCCATAGAGGGAAGGCCAGAACCTTCCTGTTAGGAAGAACATGTATTCATGATTTAAAGACGTGTAGTCTGGGTGTGCTGAGAGGGCCTGTACAGAGTGGTAAGTGCCTGTATGCCCGAGCAATGTGCATCCAACCGGTGACTTGAGAATGAACAGTGACAGAAGCAGCTGGGTTACTGACGGAATATAAATGGAGGGCACATAGGGTGGGTGTTTGTCTTCACTCAAAGGATTGAAGCGTGGTTGGCGCACTAGCAAAGCTGGGTACCAGGAGAAAACATTTGAGGGTTAATGAGATGGTGGTATCCAGAGGTCAAATAAGGTGTCAGAGACACAGAGGTATGAGGATGCTGGTCCCACAGTGAGGGGTGGTCAAAAATCCTTGCTAGCGATTTCTGTCCAACCGTGACCAAATGTTGTGCAGCCTGGCTCCCTCTGTAACTTTTCCCCAGTATCTCTCTATCCTGCAGATGAATGACGCAAGCTTCCCAATGTTTTTCTTGGCCTCATAACCCCAAAGGAGTGCCTGACATTTCTGGCTTAAGGATACTCCCAAAGGGTGCCCTACTGACATTCTCTGAAAAACCTCACTAACCATGCATATTTATGCACCAAACATGGCAAATCCTTACACCTGCAAAGCATCATATCGCACTTGTCAGCTTTGAAGTGGTGTAAGTATTTTTATTTGAGGTTAATATTCATCTCTGCTTCCTCTCCCATCTGAGGACTATGAAGCTGATGTTCCTCTCTCACACGTCCCTTCAAAGAGACAAGTGACACACTCACTGAATCACACAGCAAACATGTATGCTCTGGCACTTTCATCTTCCTGTTTACCTTCCAAACCTTCCCCCTTTTCCACAAATACAGGCCAGCCATTCCTCATTACTCATTCACTCAGTCATCTCAGTCCTCCACTCCATATGCCCTGCAAGACCAACATGAACAAGAGCTATGTCAGCAAGCAGAAGAAAAGCCTTGGTGTGCTCTTATTTTCATACTGCTGCCCTCTAGTAACGCTACATGGCAATTGCAGCATAATAATTGGACTGAAAAGAGGGCTGTCCTATGCAAATAATGTTCTCCCATGCTTACTTTCTTCTGAGACGGTGGACGGCTTGCGCTGTGATACATTCTCCAACATATGCTCTTCAGCCAGAATTCAAAAGCAGACTATCTTCAGCTAAGGATTTTGCCACTCGAAGGTTGCACATGGGGACATCACCCTCATTTAGCGGGGCCCCAAATTGCCTGCAGTCATCCTTTATACAGAACAAGGGCGTTCGAGGGCGTTGGAGGGTGTTCTTCAAAGGATGGAAGGGGGTGTTTAAAGCCCCAGCCCAGCCCAGCCCAGCCCAGCCCAGCCCAGCCCAGCCCAGCCCAGCCCAGCCCAGCCCAGCCCAGCCCAGCCCAGCCCAGCACAACCCAGCCCAGCCCCATGCTGTACTGTGATGCTCCATCCCTTCACCTGCTGCAGCAGGCATGATTCAGACCTGCTGAAGCAAAGCCTGACTCTGCCCTTGTCTGCCTCTTGAAGAAAACAACTTTTCTAGCTTCTTATTGGACCTAATAAAAGAAGTTTCACTTGCCTCAAACTTTACCCATCATTTCATTAGCCATAGCTCATACTGCAGCTTTATTCATAGCCAACCTCACAGGCACCAAACCCCTGATTTCAGAGATCGGCTCACACCAAAATGAAAAATC
>CAWUFW010029122.1:0-19744 GCA_963921515.1 Calotriton arnoldi | reverse complement strand
TTTAATTGTTCAATATTAGTTAATTGGTAATTAAGGGGCCCATTACGATACCCGGCGTAAAAAATCCGCCAGGCATGGAAGCGGCAAAAATCCGCCCGCACACACCGCCTGAACACCGACCACGCCATTATGAGTACACAAACCGAAAACCGCCATCGGCGAAAAATCACACAAAATACCGCCCGCCATCGTCCGAGTCGGAGTCAAACCGCCCGCCACGGACGGAAACACGCACGACAACACAAAACCGCCCGCCCACACGGCCGACACACCGCACGTGAAATTACGATCGCACCGCCATGAGCGCGGAAAAACAACAAATATACCGCCCGCCAGCGCAAACAACGCCGATGAGAATCGACACGGCAGAAGCCATGGCGCCCACGTACCTGCACAGAAACCATCCGCACACAAAACCAATAGCACACAACATGGCCAACAAGTCCACACAGCAAGGCACACACAAATACACAAGCACAGTACACATCCCGAAAACACCCCCGGACAAACAAAAAATACAAAGGCCAGAACCCCAGACACAACACACCTGAAAACAACAGACCATGAGGACACACCCACATAGGTGAGTACAAAAGCAGCACTCCCACAGACCACAACCCCTTGCTACATTGCAAACCAGAGAGGAGAGGAGAGGACACAGTGACACAGCAAGGACAGCAGCACACCACAGAAACGCACACATCACAACCACCACCACCACCACCAAACACCGGCACCACAAACCCCCTGCACATTACACAACACACACCGCACCAGCACCACAAACACCATGGCACCACAAAGGATGCCCAAGTTCACGCCCATGGAGCTGACGGTCATGGTCGACGAGATCATCAAGGTGTACCCACAAATCTATGGGAACATGGTCCAGCACACACCACTAGCCACCAGAAACAGAATGTGGACCCGGATCGTAGACCAGGTCAATGCAGTCGGGACCCTGCCCAGGAACAGAACCGAGATAAACAAACGTTGGAATGACGTAAAGAGCCTGGTCAAGAAGAAGGAGGGCAAAAACAGAGAGCTGGCTGCCGTCACTGGCGGAGGGAATCCCGCGCTCTTTAAGACCTTCAAAGCGTGGGAGGAGAAGGTGCGAGTCGTAATACATCCGGAGATCCTCGCCGGATTAGCAGAGGGAGTGGAGGCTGGTAAGTACAAACTAATGTATACCAGCACACCGCTATGTACTCACATGCACTACCACCATGCCACAGCTCCCAGGGACAAACACCCCCATGTCCAGCACACAATACACAACACATCACACACACATGCAACAGACACTACCACACACAGCCCAAACCGAACAACTGTAAGATGCGTGGGGACATGTGTACACTAAGCCAGCCACGTAACCACCAACAGGTCCCCAAATATGCCAGAAGCGCCACAACGAGCACCCACCACACCCATGTGTCCGCCACAGCTGCACTAACCGACAAGTAACAGGTAAGTGGCAGGAACACAAAGTGCAGTGGGTGGGACGGTGGACAGCCCAAGTACAACACACACCAGGCCCCAGTCCCACAGCACAGCAAGGAGGAGCATCCCCCACACCCCACAGCCACGTGTCAGCCACCGCAGTGCACAACGACAGCCGAAAGGCAGACATCACGGTCCACAGCAATCGGTGTCAGTGGGTGTACAGCCACCCCCACGACCCACTACACCCCCCACCCCCACAGACCTGCAACATGGAGCACCCCCGCTTAGAGCCATGTGGCATCCAGTACAGTGCACGCACGAACAACTTGCAGGTGGGAAACTGGACAGGGCTGGATTACTGGAGGCATGAGGACCATAACACCACCAACACATGGGACATGTCACGTAGCACACGGACACGCAGCACCGCCCACCGTCACGAACAAGTGAACAATGTGCACACGGACATGAACAGCAGACTCACACCCCACATGACCCATCACAGACATAGCAACACCCAAGGAGCCACGTCTGCATGCACAAGCCACACTGAATATAGTCCCACACGGCAGCCACTGTGCAACTCATCACACACAACCGAAACACCATTGAAGTCCTGTCCATGTAGCCCCTACTGCCTGTCAACCACACACCCCACAACTACGCCTATGTAAGACAAACAACACTAGACGCAACAGAGCGGAACAACATAAATGCACACGAACACCACTGAACCCATCAAACTCACAGACACACCATGCACATACAACATACCATCCATCCCATCCGTCAGCCCCAGTCTCATGAAAGGCATGTCATCCGCACAGCTGCCACACATACAGCAGTCACGCTAAGACACATGCCCATGACCAACCATGTGCCAGAAGTCAATTAAGCGCACGACACACTGTGAGCAACAACACACAACATGGGCCACACCCCCCGAGCACTGCAGTGATGCACATGGCACAGGGCAGCACGCACACCAAGGAGATGGGACAACTGCAATACGTTGGCTGGCACACAACTATCACTCACTCATAACGATGCGTCCAATGCCATGTCCAGTAACCACAACAGACAGCAAATATGCAGGGCATGTCAGGCATGCACACACCTCAGACCATGCACTGTCATGCTGCCACAACACATGTCACGTTCGGCACCCATGGCTCACAGCATGTACCCCAAAAGCATATCCCCTCCCAAATGCGAATCTGGGGCATGGCCCCCATGTTGCCATATGCGTTCCTAAGCGTTCCATTTGAACCCCAAAAGCATATTCCATCCCAAATGCGAATCTGGGGCATGGCTCCCATGTTGCCATATGCGTTCCTAAGCGTTCCATTTGAACTCCAAAAGCAAAGTACAAACCAGACCCAGGATGGGCCAGGAGCCCGCATACACCAGAGTCACAATGAGTAGGGGCAAAGCAACACACCCATCGGCATGGCCAATCCGTCCCATGCCACATGTGCACAGCACACAGTCCCATTGCCTAGCACACACAACTACAGATGCCACAGCCACACACTCGCCTCCGGGAAACCCATGTACGAGATTGCACGAACTGCCAATGTCAGACGACTAATACATACTTCGCCAGGTGCAACACAATAACAAATCTCATTCTCTCCACAGGTGACGAACTGCTGGACGCTGGGGATGGAGACAGCAGCCAGCACAGCCAGCCTACAAGCCCCCAACGAGGACACACGGATCTGGAGGATCTGTCCACCTCTTCGGACACGGACCACCAAGCTGGCCCATCTGGCGTGGCAGGGCCCAGCCGCTCCCCAGGACCCCTCCTACCCACCAACCCATCATCCAGGGATGCTGAACAGTCCCAGTCCCCTGCTGCCACTGTCGTTGCGGCCACACCCACGGTCATTGCGGCCACTACCACTGCCGCAACCGCCACCATCGCCGCACCGACCACCACCGCCTCCACCACCACCACGTCTTCGCTGGCACCAGCCCCAGCGCAGGTGGTGGCCCGGCCGACTGGATCCACCCTGGGAGCCACAGCGAGGACCGTGGTGAGCAATGTGGCTAGTGGGCAGGCCGGTGGCAGCAGGACTGGTAGGAGGAGCAGGGTCAGGGAAACGCCAGCCTCCCCTGGGAGCCATGCCCTGCCTCAAATGGCCAGAGTCCTTGGGGCCTATGAAGAGGCCCAAGGACAATGGGCCAGGTCTGCTACTGACACGCGGGAGGTGCTGGGGGTGCTGAGGTCCATGGACGCCCATATGGGCCAATTCGTGTCCCGTATGGACCAACTCGTGGACCTCATGGGCCAGCTGGTGGTGGCGGTGGGGTCACAGGCAAGGCCAGCAACACCACCTCCGCCACCACCTGCTAGGCGCAGGGTCGGCCAGCAGTGTCCACTTCCCCTGCGTCCACAGCCAGTGAGCACACCTCACCCACCACCAGCAGGTCGCCACCACACACCCCCTCCCAAACGTGGAAGGGGCCGTCCGAAGAGGAAACAGATCTCCCGGGAGGACTTCGCACGCTCCAGTCGCAAGTGAGGCAGCCAGCCAGCCTTCCGCCAGCCTTCCTTGACCAGCCACTGCATTGACTTGCTCTACGATCCCACTCCACACAGCCATCTGGATGGCATGTGTGTGTTGGACTATGGACATAGAACCAGTGGGTACACCCTGATCATCACGCAGCCATGACCGACAGCTCATTGTCACTGCACGCACCACTTTTGTCATCACCTTACACACAATCACATGTCACAGTTTGTAATAAATGCACCTTTTTCACTAACTGCTGTTTGTGCCCTGTGTTTTATTTGTACGGAATACATCGGCCACCTTGGGCGGAAGGGCACCTGATGCGTGGCATGGCAATGGAATCCGGAGGGCCTGTAGGGACCTAGGGGTGGGAGACAGAACAGGAGCACATTCAATGAGTGTGTCACACACCCATCACACAGTACATGTCAACAACTACAAGCAATGTACACACATCGCACAGAGCAATAGGGCACAATGCCACAGTCACCAACAGTGGCATACTACCCTGGCCATGGAGCGTTGACACACTGCACGCAGTGAACATACGGCCACCCTGACACAGCACACACACACCTGCATAGATACAGACACATCATCCGTCGTACATGGACACTCACCGTCAAGTGAAGTAGCGGGCGATGAGCTGCTGGCGCACATTCCCAGCTTCCTCCTCTCCGCTGTCCACCTCACTCGAGCTGTCCTGGTCTGCGGGCTGGGGCCCTGGTTGATCTCCGTCATCCACAATGAGGGGGATCTGCTTCCGAATGGCCAGATTGTGCAGCATGCAGCACGCCACCACTATCTGGCACACCTTCTGTGGGGAGTACGCCAGTGCACCCTCGGTGCGGTCCAGGCACCTGAACCTGGACTTGAGGAGGCCAAAGGTACGCTCGACCACACGTCTGGTCCTCCCATGTGCCTCATTGTATTGATCGTCTGCTGGGGTGCGAGGATTCCTCAATGGACTGAGCAGCCATGCCCCATTCGGATACGCAGAGTCACCTGGGTGTGAGGGACACAGAGAACCGTTGCTATTCCAACTGGACAGGGGACAGCATCGCACAACCAGCACGCTACACCACTCCACATACTCACCGACAATACAGCCACGATCCTGTTGCAGATTGGCCATCAGTCGTGGCAAGATGCTGTTGCGCATTATGTGTGCGTCATGTGCCGAGCCTGGAAACTTGGCACACACGTGGGTGATCACCATGTCCGCAAGGCACACCACTTGCACATTCAGGGAGTGCGTGTGCTTCCTGTTGCGGTACAGGTGCTCAGTGGCCTGTGGTGGAACAAGGCCAACATGTGTGCAGTCAATGGCTCCCACGACGTGTGGGATTCTGCCAAGGGCATAGAATGCACCCTTCACTGCCGCCAATTCACGAGCCCTGGGGAATCTGATGTACCTGTTTCGGTACAGCATCATGGCTGCCAGTACATCCCTCAGCACCTTGCTGAACATGGGCTGGGACATCCCTCCTCCACTGCCCACTGTGTGCTGGAATGACCCAGTGGCGAAGAAATGCATGGCGGCCATCACCTTAGCCGTGGGGGTGACAGCAGTCGGATACACCCTGCGGGGACGGAGATGGGGCTCTAACATGGCACACAGTCGATGCAGGGTTGGCCTGTCCAGCCGAAACTTCCTGATAACCTCTGTATCGTCCATGTCCGCCAGCAATTGGTATGGGCGGTCAATGTTCGGTCTCCGCCTGGGGTAAATGGCAGAGGACACATGTCAAAGCAACACGGCACATAGCAATTTCGCATACACATCACTGACATGACTGAGCAAGCACATGAGCCACAGCCCAGCTGTCAAGCTGGGACGGCACGGCCACAATACACTTACACAGGTCTCCCAACAATGGCAAGTGAGACATACCACTGCCATGTGCATGCACATGGGGATCTAGGCCCCAATGACTTGCGGGCGTGCTGATGGGGACTGACTGCATATTCGTCAAGCGGCAACGCCACGGCAACATGAGTGTCTGCTGAGCATGGAACTGCTTCCGAGGCTGGATGAGTATGGCACACGACGACGACGATGTGGGCACAGGCTGAGCGGCCAAAACAAGTGGGACCTGTGGCACGAGGGGATATGAGACAGTAGTAGGTGTCAGCACTGCACCCTATGTACAGCACTGTACGGATCACACCTCCCGAAACATTGACAGGTGTCCACATTGACAGCCCCATGCCAAGACGGCTGTGTGCTTGCAGTCACACGTCACAGGTGAGTGGTTACATTGCACGTGCCAGGTGGCAGACGTACATAGTGG
Source organism: Calotriton arnoldi (assembly GCA_963921515.1). Lineage (NCBI taxonomy): Eukaryota > Metazoa > Chordata > Amphibia > Caudata > Salamandridae > Calotriton > Calotriton arnoldi. Next base: position 13,482 of record CAWUFW010029122.1, on the reverse strand, counting down.
GAGCTGGCATGTGTGTGCATGTGTCTCCTGTTCAGGATCCACCAGATGGGCGCTGACTCTGTACTAACCATTGGACACAGCATGTTCCGTGGAAGGCTTGTGTGTGTGGGATGGTGGCACTGGATGTGCCTCCGTTGGGTGGGGGCCATGCACAGGGCGGGTACGTCGATGATTGCGCATTGTTGGTCACGGTGGGTGCACCAACTAAGATGTGTTGCCCTGTGTTCAATTCCTATGTCCGCATGATGATGGACTGTGGATGTGGGCAGACTACACATTGGTCGATGTGCTGTCTATATGCATGTGCCTTCACACCAGGCACAGCTGCCCCTGCACATGTGACCCCTGCTGGACTCGCTGCTGGGTCTGTGGAGCTGATGCACCTTCTGCGCGTGGGGCGGACAGCTCTCCTCACTTCCCTCATTGCGCATGTCATGTCTTTGCCGCAGGTGACATGGATCATGGAGGGCCCACATGTACGCGTGGGTAGGCTACACATGATTGTTCACTGGTCGCCACCCCCAGTCAGTGTTTCGAATGGGAAGGTTGTCGTGCTGGTGGTATGTTCGATGTGGCGGATGGGCGGGCCTAGGTGCGGGCTTACATTCCGGACATGGGGGTAGTTGGATTGGCGACTAGTTGCAGTACACACGGGACACGTCTCTTCCTTTCCACATCTGGGTCATCCCTTGTACTAACTGACAGTGATACAGTCATCTTCGCCCCAGCCCTCATGTCCTCCCCTCGCCCCCAATATGCATGCTCACCTGCGAGGCTAGCGCTTGCACAGGCAGCCCCAAGCTCGCACCAGAGAGGGCAAGGAGTGTATGTGTGGGTCCAGTTGCACGAGTGGGCTGTCTCAGGGTATGATGTGTGGCGGGACGCCGTCCACCTGCGTGGTGCCCCAAATGGAGACCCGGCCTGCATGGACTATGCATCACAGTCTTCGCCTTCCGGATCCGCCACCTGCGACACCCAGTGGCTGTGGCTGCCCTTGCGGCCAGGCCGCGTCCGTCTGTGGCTGATGGCCCACACATTCACTCTTTGGCCTCTCTGGGGAGGGCTCGGGGGTGGTGGCGCACGCGCTTGCACTTAGTCGCAATGGCATGTGGCGTGGTTGGTATGATGGGCAATGGATGGGATGGTGCGAGCCACCTCCCGTGACGTCAGTGCTGCTCGTGCTGTGGTGCGTCCCCTACACTTCCATTTGACTTGTGCCATGCTAGACGTTGAGGTTCTATTGCCTGCGTGATATGACCAGGAGGAGCGCGAGGAGACCTGTCACACACCATGCTCCACTGCCATCCCGTGCCCTGTATCGCCTGTGCGGATTGACTATGTTGGGGTTACACCTGGTCGACTGGGGCTGTGTGTGCCTTGTCAAGGGGCATGGCGGGCGCACAACAGGATCCAGCTTGTCCACAGAGGGTGGGCTGAGGTGCGCCTGGTACCGCCTTGTACGTGTGCCCGGCTGCTGTGCACACACGTGTTCACTCCCCCGACAGGTGTCCTCTCACAATGCCCAGGGAAGCGGTGGTGTACTGTTCATGACCCCTCCCAACACGGCGTGCTCCAACTTGGCATGTGCGCATCTACCCGTCGCACCCACCCACCTGAGCACTGCGTCCATACGACTTCACACGACACATGTGTGTCTTCCACAGTAGTGCTACTCATTTGCGTTGACATCCAATACCAGTGGACTACATGGTCATGTCACGACTGCCGTGTACTTCACATACTCTCATCCTCTCTCATTCGTACTTGTGAAATGAGTCAGCGGAGACAGTTCTGGTTTCAAACATTATATTGAGTCTTCTGTCCTCTGTGATGCAGTATAGTGGACACTACTGGCAGCGGAATACATGTTGAGGATATACTGAGCATGATAACAAATGGGATAGGGTGTGGGGTTACATCTGCTTGGCCAAGGCTGTGCTAATGTACATTTACGTATAGCTGCGGAGCTGCGGACTTTGACACAGACGGTATACATGTAGCCTACCAGACCGCTCGGCATCATGGGCACAGTCCATCTCAGTTCCATGTGACAGGTTTGCTGCGGTTGTTCCTCATGCACGCGTGCATGTGAGATTACATCAGGGCATGTGCTTGCGTGCATGCAGCGGCGTGCCACTTGTTGTTGCACTGTGGTGGTTACTGGACATGTCACAGTCACTGGGGTCGTGTTGTTGTTGTATGCACTTGTCGTCCATGCAAAGGTCCTGGTATGGGATTCCCGGGGCGGGGGTGGGAGGGGTGCAGCACCCACAGACTCCAGGCGACCTATTCATGTCCACTGAGCGGTGTGTGTGTCCATGTGCGCTGGATCCATGTCGTGTCCTGGTTGTTCGTGCAGTTCCGTCCATGTGGGTGCGATGCACAGAGCCCATGCCACTGCCTCCCACGATGCATGCGGTGTTCCTGGATGTGATGGGGAACAGTGTGCATGTCCCGGTCATATCCGATGTCATGGCGATGTCGTTGATGGTGTGGTTACAGTTGCCGGTCGTTTGGTATGGCTGTTGTGGTGGTGACTGGCCAGTCCGTGCGGAAGCTGAGCATGGGTGCGGGGTTGGACTTCATAGGTCACTCGGGGAACCTGCGTTGTGGTCCGACGTATTTACAGGTTGTCAGGTATGCGATGCCGTCCAGCAGGGCTTCCATGTCATTGGTGGTGTACATGTTTGCCAGCCAATGAAGCGGATGGTGGCTGTCAAGGTGTTGTTCGTAGGTTGTCCCTTGGAGGACCATGATGGGGCATGCTGGGTGACATTCGATGTAGCTGTTCTCGATGATCCGTCGTGTGGAGGCACAGTGGTTCCATTTCAGTGCGCGTGCGATGTTGGCCACATACGCCATGCCCCCATAGGCAGAGCAGGCCCTGTCGTGTGCGTCCAGAGGGAGGAGTAGTGGTAGCAGGTCCGCCTTCAGACATGCCGGGTTGGAGAGGCATATCTCGACGGGATGCTGGTAGGGACACCTCCGACAGTAGAAGACGGGCATGACGCAGCTGAACAATGTGATGCGGTAAGTCAGTCGGTAACTTACGTTCAGCAGGGACAGGAGATCGCATCCCAATGTATGTATCGTGTTGGTTTGGTACAGCTTGAGCTGTTCGGCGTAGTTGGGTAGGTGTGTTGCGGTTGCCATTTCGCAGCGGTTCGTAGAGGTGGCGTGCTCCGGCTGTGTGTGCAGTCTGCAATGTGCACGCTCCGGGGTTGCTGTGAGCTCTGTGTAGTCGTGGGGAGACAGGACTTGTGTTCTGTTGGCTTGTTTGGAGGACACGGGCCCTCTTCCCACATGCTTCTCAGACAGTTCAAGGTCGGTGCTGTGTGACTCCTTCCAATTAACTTGCATGTGGCCGACATGGGGAGTGTTTTCTTCTTTCTTCCCCGTCCGTTGTGTGCTTCTGTGATATGCGCTATCTGCCGTGTGGTCGGTCTCCTCGGCATGCCTGTGTTGGTCTATTCTTGGACAATGGCTGTATTCACCGGCTTCTGTCGTAGGGCTGTGGTTTCGGTGTTGGAATGGAAGGTCATTCAGTGCTGTCTGCTCTCCCTTGTGTGGGCGGCAGGCTGCCTTTCCGCTCTGCGTTGGGCCTTGTGTGTGGATGTAATTCTTGGGCCACCTGTTGTCGGTCACCGGGCTCTTTGGTGTTCCGTTTCATGTGTCTTGTTCATATGTGCAGGGTGGTATGGGTTTTTCAGTGTGGTACTGGCGTTCCTCTTCCCGAAGGAGCCCTGCTTCTCCTAGTTGGTGTTGCCGCCGCTGTGTGCTTCGCCATGTTTGTTACACTGGGGTGTGTCCTGCTGTTGCGTGACTTCACTGACATGTGTGCGTCGGTTGTGTGGCGTTGGGTGTTGTCCGTGAATTGGGCGTTGGGGACATGTCTGTGGCCGGCCTGTCACGTGTCATGTGCGTTCGGGGTGGGGCTGGTGTGTGTGCTGCTTGGTTGTGTCCCTGTGTCTGTGTGCGACGCATGCATGGCGCTGCGGTTGGCCTCTGCGTTGTGCGCATGTGTGGCGGCGTCATCGGCGCTTTGGGGCCGTGACGGGGTGGTAGGTTCCTAGTCCCAGGTGGTGTGTACACATGTGTTCTGCGATGTTAGGATTTGGCCTGTGTGTCATATGTGGATGCAATGGTGGATGTGTAGTGTGCACGCGCTGGTGGGGGTTGTCCGCTTTTTCCGCCCTTGCACTGTGTGCGCTGTTTGCGTGCACTTGTTGTGTGTGTGCCTACCTGCGTCTCCGCGGTACGTTGCGTCCTTGGTGGTGCATCAGCAGAAGCATGGGAAGGGCCTGCAGTGCTGGATTCATGCCCGGGGTGCCGCTTCTTCGTTGTCCGTGCTCTGCGTCCGTGTTTCCGCCTCTCTTTCACGTGCGGTGTCTCTTTGCCGTGGGAGCCGTTTGTTTGCGGCATCGTAATTTATGCGCCGGGCGGGACGTGTTTCGTCGGACGGTGTGTGTCAGTTGGGCTGCGCCGCTACGTGTGCGGGCGCACTTTGATGGCGGACGGTGTTGCTGGCTTGCCGGCGGTGTTTGGCCTACTTTTCGCATCGTAATTGGGCGGGCGTGTGGACTGCTGCGTGCCGGCGGTAACTGGTGGTTTTTGCATCCGCCAGCACGGCGGTTGTGCTTCCGCCCGCCATCGTAATGGGCCCCTAAGTTTTAATAATGTATATGTTTTTTGTTACTAAAAATATTTTATTGTTCAATATTTATTATTTAGTAATTAATATTTATTAATTATTATTTATTGGTATTTATTATTAATTTATTGTTAATACATTTTCTATTGGTAATTATGTTTTTAATAATTATTTATTGGTATTGGTAAATAGTTTACAGTTATTTAATAATTCATTAATTATTTAAAAAAATTATTTTATTTATAAGTATGTTATTTGTAACTTCTACGCTATCCAACACTTTCCCTACTGTTGCACTCTCTGGAGTTGGACTAGTAATTTTTACCCCTATGCTATCCAACACTTTCCCTACTGTTGCACTCTCTGGAGTTGGAATAGTAATTTTACCCCTACGCTATCCAACACTTTCCCTACTGTTGCACTCACTGGAGTGGGAATAGTAATTTTTACCCTCACGCTATCCAACGCTTTCCCTACTGTTGCACTCCCTGGAGTGGGAATAGTAATTTCTACCCCTACGCTATCCAACACTTTCCCTACTGTTGCACTCACTGGAGTGGGAATATTCATTTTTACCCTCCCGCTATCCAACGCTTCCCTACTGTTGCACTCCCTGGAGTGGGAATAGTAATTTTACCCCTACGCTATCCAACACTTTCCCTACTGTTGCACTCACTGGAGTGGGAATAGTAATTTTTACCCTTACGCTATCCAACGCTTTCCCTACGGTTGCACTCACTGCAGTGGGAATATTAATTTTTATCCTCTCGCTATCCAACGTTTTCCCTACTGTTGCGCTACCTGGAGTGGGAATAGTAATTTTTACCCCTACGCTATCCAATACTTTCTCTACTGTTGCACTCTCTAGAGTGGGAATAGTAATTTTAACCTCTACGCTATCCAACATTTTTCTTACTGTTGTTTTTTGGGGAGTTGAAATAGTAGTTTTGTTCCCTCCGCTATTTAATATTTTTGTATTATTTTAGTTAATGTAGTATATAATTAATTAATTTGTTATGCATAATTATTTAATTTTTATTTGTTATTGTTTTATGTGTATAGATGTATTTGTAATTTATAATATTTTTTATTAATTTATGATTTATTAAAATAATTATTAAAACTCATTAAGTAAGTATATATATTATATATTATATGTATATGTTTAATTAATGTTTTATTAAATTATATATATTACTTATTAATTGTAAACATTATAAAATATTTTTAACTATGTTTATTTTATTTATAAGTATTATTTAGTTTATTTTACATATTTTTTTAACAAAAAAAAACACAATATTTTTGATAACGATATTTTTGACATTGATATTTTTTTCTCGATATTTTTGTACTTACCATGTTGTAGATAGGATATCGATATTGTTGACATCGATATTCTTGCTCCGATATTTTTGTAGGTCGATTTTTGACCTTCGATATTTTGTCAGTGATCCCACTCCCACACATCCACTCACATACATATTCACAGACCCATACAAGTACTCACACAACCAATCACTCATCCATAGAGTCACTCACAACCCCACTACCTCATACAGCCACTCGCACAACTAACTCACCCATACAGCCACTCATGCTTCCACTGACTCACCAATGCAGCCACTGACACATCAACTAAGTTAACCAAACACCCACTCTAACATCCCCTTAATCACCCATACAATCACTTACACACCCAGTCACTCACTCACACAGCTTTGAGACACTCACTCACTCACCCATACAGTCACTCACACACTCTCTCACCCACCCATGTAGCCACTCACACAGCCACTCACTCACTCATACACCACTGACTCACCCACTCACTCCCAATACAGCCCCTCACACAGCCACTCACTCACCCATACAGCTACTCAGACACCCACTTTTACACCCTAAGAGCCACTGACATACCCACTCACACACCCATACAGCCACTCGCACACGGATATATACAGTCACACAGCCACTCACATAATATATGCTAGAAATAGTATCACTCATTAGTAGTACACAAAGTATACTAATTTAACTTTTGTAGTACTTTAGTATACATTTTTAATACTCATAAACACTTAGAAGACACTTGCAATCACTGGATGATGTCATCAGTGATGTCATCAGTGATGTCACTGACCACGTAATGAGTGATGTAATATGTGAGGTCAGAAACAGTGCATTGCGAGGCTTAGGTAACTATAACTGCTGAATTTCTCTGGTTTTGTACAAGTGAAATTTGAGGTTAACTATATTATCCCTGTAAACTTTGATTTTTTCAGTGAATATGTATATAAGATGGCTGAACATGAATGAGCTCTCTCCTGAGGTTCCCAGGGACAGGGATCGGCAGAGGCATAAATCCCCATCAAAGCCCCTCTACCGAAGCCCATCACTTTACTGGTAACAAGCAAACAAAAAACATACTTGCAAAACTGAATGCTGAAAGCCGATTGCTGAAAAACAAAGCCTAAATCAATGATCAATGATCAGCTCAACTGTACAACAAAGAGAAACAACCGGGAAGAACCCTTGACTCGGCACTCGCAGAGCGACTGCCAGTCCTGTCTCAACTGTGCAGCCCCTTCCCTCCAGGAAGGACGGACAACAATTAATTCTGGATTAGCTGCCGATGGGCCACTGATGCTGTCTCCCCTATTCCCGTACCTGCTTGTGCCCTTCTGGATCCGGGCCCAGGAGAAAGAAGCAGTCATGTTACTTTGAGTTGAGACAGCCTCTGGCCCGCTGCACACCGCTGCCCCCCTCTACTATCAGGTTCCCGGCAGCTCGCTTCGCTTGATCCACTCCCTGTGCTGCTCGACTCACAGGTGAGCGATTTAGGGGGTATAGTGTCTGCATACTAGCACCTGCTCTGCCTGCATAGACTTAGCATAGTGGGTGACATCCAGTGAGACTCCCGTAATCTGGGCAAGCAATGTTCGTGACAGTCGGGTAGGTTTACCGTCTCAGGCCCAGCAGATGCCCACCTGTCCTGCCCATCCCATGCAGATGCAGCTCCACCCCAGTCTGCAAAACTGCAAGTGAACCTGGGCCAGCTGCGGGGGCTTGCAGTCACTGCCTCCATTGGTCCTTTTTTGCCATCAGCTTCCCTGCAGCTTGCTGTCCTCATCTGGCCACCAGCGCTGTGCGATTCACAATCGAGAGGGGCACAGCTTCATAAAGACTGCCTATACTGACAATAATGAAATGGACAATAATCAATGAGACCTGGTGTCTACAGGCAAGAAACAACTGGGAAGGCCCTCCGACTCGGCACCTACAGACGACCCCCATTCCTGTCTCAACTGTACAGGGTGATCCCTCCAGGAAGGACAGATGACAATCGACCCTGAATTAGCTGGAGGGGCCACTGATGCTGCTTCCCCGGTTCCCCATATCTGTGTGTCCTCTATCCTTGTAGCCCTATCCATGTAGCCCAATCCCCGTCTGCAAAACGGCAAGTGACCCTGTGCAGCATGGCACACGTTGATGACTGCCGGTCCTCTCCTGGACCAGCGCTCCTCTGGGGCCATGGGCTGAAAATGAAGTCCATATTGCTCTAAGGGGGCGAAAGGGATCTCCATTTGTTGTTTTTAAATTAATTCTCTGGCTTAGAGATTTGGAAACAAGAGCTCTATGCTGTAAATGAAAAGCCAGAAGGATACAAATGAGGTCCCAGTGCCACCTACTGGCTCTCCAAACACCTATCACCTGTAATGAAGCTCTTTCCACAAAGCTCCAAGGGGAATACCATTTGTCTATGTAACTGAAAAAACTAATCCCTGGCTCAGTGCTGTGCTGTAATAACAAAAACCCTGAATGGAATAATTGTACTCCCAGTGCTACCTCTAAGCTCTGCTAATACTTCCCGCTTGGTCCTCCTAACCACTTGCACAAAACTATAGGCAACTTCTTCAGTAGGATTGCTACCAATCAACAATATCTGTCTACCATTTGAGCTACATCTTCAGTTGAGATGCATTTGGGCTGCTTCCTCAGTAGGACTGTGACCAAGCGCCAGTTTTCTGTTTAATGTTAGGGCTACTTCTTCAATGATTTTTGTTCTTCCTCCCTGTGCCAGAAGTAGGGACCCTACTTTCCTTATGTTTATTAGGTCATGCCTACCCAGACACCAACCTCTTGCTGTGCGTGAACATAGTGTGTCCACGCCCTGTATTAGATAGGCCTCTCTGGCTAACTGGCCTTCAAAACCCACCATATTCTCTAGTTACAAGATATCGAAACCACTAAGAACTAACAAAAATGTGAACAGACTCAGCAGTGCTCTTCAGCATTCAAGGCTACATGTACCTCACAAGGGATCCCACCTTGTCCTCTCGATGAACTCCTCTCACTGCATGCCCACCATGGGCACTCTGCTTTGCCAATAGAGTCCCCATTAATCTTCTACTGAATGACCCACTGCATAAACAGGCAACCATCTCGAAGGTATCCTTCCCCAGGAAGGGCCTAGTCTGGCGACACTGCAGTAGGACCACTCACCAATGCCCTACTGCAAAACTATCATGGAAGCGGTACGGCCCCAACTCATACTGCATTAAATTTCCACTAAACCTATCCAAGACTGCCGCTAAAACTTTCAAGCACAAAATCTTTAAAGATCATCCAGAAAGACTAAACAAGGATATCTTCTACACTCCAATTCATGGAGGCAAAAAAACGAACTTCATCTTCTACACTAAGAAACCTGCCAAATGGAGAGAGAACTTCATATAACACCCTCACATAACTAAGACTTCCAATATCCACCATGGAACTAAGCTGAGCATATCCCCATCTCAGTACTTTAGCAGAGAATTGTCCATAACTGTCTACAGAAATGGAAACATCCTAGTCCAAGCCTCTGAACAAAATCTATTCATTTTTGATTGCCACTTCCCTGCACTCTGCACCTCCTTGCCATTGGGTCCCACTTTCACCCTTCTACCTTCTCCCAGAGAACCAACTACCCCACCCTCCCCAGAGAGCTGATCTACGCACTTACACCTCCGTCAGCTGAACCCTCTACTCTCAATACCCTTCGCACTGACTCCGCCACCACTTTCCCTACAGCCTCCTCCACTACTAGAGGCCTTGACAAGACGACCCCACCACTAAACCTATTTTCCTCCTCCCCACGGCACACCTCTAGAGAGACAACCACTCCACCCTCTCCCAGAGAACTGATCCATGAACTCACACATCCCCTGGATGTACCTTCCCCTCCCGATATCCCCTCCACTCTGTCTCCGCATCCAACCCCCTACAGCCTCAACCACTACCATATTCTCTCAGTCCCCCAACCTCAGCCGACTGGACCCCAACTTAGCCCACTCCCCAGACTCTTGCAAGCACCAACACAATGCCGCTACAAACCCAACCATCTCTCAACTGACCCCCATAATAGCCCACCTAGAACTCAAAATCAACACTATTCTGGGGCAAATTTTGTACTTCGCTTAGGCGCAAAGATTAGCCACACCCCACCACAACCCCACGCATCAATGGTAAACACCAACACTGCCACAATCAGTCCCTAACCAAACCATACCCTATACTGACCACCAACTCAAACCAAGATGTACCCCGAATGAAGTATCACAGCGGGAAGCCGAATTGTAGAGCAACACCTACAATAATGCCCCCAGCCAACGACTGCCACCACAAGATCCCAGTCATCCTTGGTATGAACAGGACCCGTGTTAGACCTGGCACCATTGGCGTGGGTCTCCCTTCCATTTTTTTGCTGTTGTCTCCTGTGTTTTTCCTATGTTTTGCTGGTTTAGATGCTTTGGGCACTTTGCCACTGCTGTTCAGTGCCAAAGTGCAAGTGCTCCCTGTTGTAAATTGTTGTATGAATTAGTGACTCCATGATTGGCTTATTTGATTTACTTGTCAGACCCTAGTACAGTGCACCATGTGTGCCCAGGGCCTATAAATCAAATGCTGCTGGTGGGCTTGCAGCACTGATTGTGCCACCCACAGAAGCAGCCTGTAAAATGTGGCTCAGGCCTGCCATCGCAGAGCCTGTGTGCAGTCTGGGACTGCCATGCTGACTTGGCAAGTGCACCCACTTGCCAGTCCCTAAACCTTCCCTTTTCGAAATATCAGTCACCCCTAAGGTAGGCCCAAGTTCAGGGTGCATTGTATGTAAAGGTAGGACATGCCCTGATGTGTGTGGCATGTCCTGATAGTGAATTACAGCCAATTTCGTTTTTCACTATTGCAAGGCTATCTGTTCCCATAGGCCAGAATGGGCAGTTTGATTATAACATCTTATAATCCTAACTGACCCTAGGAACAAGATAGAAAAACGAATTTAGTATGACTGAACTCAGAATGTTAAAATACATCTTTTAGTGTGGGTGACTTTTACATTCTGTGTTTGAAAATACCACTTTTAGAAAGTAGGTATTTTCTTGCCTAACCTTCCAGTGTGCCTCTGCTAGGTTTGTGTATTCACTGTCTGGTTTGTGAGTGACAGGGGGCTGGAGAGGGCCTTGGCTGCAGCAGTCTGATGGGTCAGGGCTGGGCTGAATAGGACCCTCATAGAATAGAGAGTAGGGGGCGGAGATTTCCTTTCACTGACCTGAGCCTTCATAGAATAGAGAGTAGGGGAGGAGATTTCCTTTCAGCTACCTGGGCCAGGTCTGCTTTCAACAATGCTGTCTCCACCTCCTGCCAGGAAGCTGCACAGAACTGGTTTTGGTCAGGCACAGACACTCTCTGCCTTCAGAGACAAAGGATTTTTGAGTATAAATGTGGGGACCCAGACCCCAGAACTTTAGATCACTTCTGGGAATCAAGACAAACCTTTGCCAAGGAGAAGAACCAAGGAAGCTGAAGGATTTGACTGCCCCTGTGCCATTGTGCTATTTTCTGGGGTAGGCCTGCAGTGGTTACTTATTTGCCAAGGAAAGGAGAAGGAACTTTTACTGAACTTTCATCATCTTGAAGAAGAATGTCCAAGGGCTTGAAGTGTGCTTGCCTCCTGCTGAAGTCTCAGGGATACAAGACTTTACCACCAGCTCCCCTGAATTTCCTTGCTGGGAATTCTGTCTGCAGAAGCCTGCGTATTGTTGGGAGCTGGAAGCGCGACTCAACGAAAAGAAGCGTGTCGCAGCTGTTGCCGTCGCATCGTCGGAGAAGCGTGTCGCCACCGCAAGGGTCGCCATCGCATCACAGGAGAAGCGTGTCGCAGGGCCTGTCGTGGCTCAAGAAGTTACCGAGTTCGCCGCACGGCCGTCGGGCGTCACGCATCACCTTCACGTCGTCGCATCGCATCAAAGACCCCATCTTGTCGCCTCGCACCGGATCGGGCGCATCGCATCGAGGCGCCAGCTCGTCGCATTGTAACCGGAACGCAGTATGAGATCGACGCATCGCCTCCTCTCCGGTAAGGAACAGACGCATCCCCTACTTTGCGCAAGCATTGAGGAGCAGACTCATCGCCTCCCCGAAGCAAGGAACCGACGCATCATCCTCCCTGCGAACCTTTTGTTTGTTTTGCGTTACACATCCAAGGTACTTTGTGAGAAACATGTCGCATTTACCATCTACATTGAACTAAGCTATTTTTCTACCATTTTAAAGTCATTTTCTTAAATATTGTATTGTGGATTTTTGTCGTTTGGGTCTTGTGTTAAGTCTATATAAAGATTACTTATTTATATAAAACCTGTGTAGTGTCCATTTGTAGTGTTTCCACTGTATTACTGTATGTGTTCACAAATGCTTTACACACTGCCTCTGAGATAATCCTGCCTGCTCGTGCCAAGCTACCAAGGGGTGAGCAGGGGTTATTTTAGGAGTGTAGCCCCCTTACCCTGACTAGAAGCAAGGGTCCCTATTTGGACAAAGGTGCATACCATTGCCAACTAGAGACCCCCAGTTCTAACAACCCTGAATACTTCCGATCCTCCCAGGCCGTCCGCCCAACTACCATCCAAACCAGTTAGCCTGGCCCGAGATCACAACCTGCGCCTTGCTGCGTGCTAATTAACTGTTGATCAGTATTCAGGCATAACACTGATATAGCCCAAAACATCCTACGACGCTAAAACTGACATCTGTTTTCTAACAGAAACCTGGCTAAATGACCACTCATCCCCTCACATCAACCTCCTCACCCCACCTGGTTTCTCAATCATTCGCAGGACTACAAGGATTGCGGAGGTGGCAGATTACCCATCATTCACAAAAATGAACTTAGCTTAACTCCCTTCTGCAATGCAAAATACCCTACTTTTGAAAATTTAGGAGTTCAGCTCTCTTATAAAGGCCCCAACGCCATCAAATTTCATGTTGTCTACCACTCTCCAGAGGACAACACACAATTCCTTGATGATTTAACAGACCTAATTTTGCAAAAGTCCCTAAAAGGCAGGACAGACATTATACTAAGAGATCTAAACCTGCACAATAAATAATGCTAAAGATCCCACAGTACAAGCCCACTCCACCCTCCTGAAAACGAACGGCCTTACTCAAAACTGCATTAAACAAACTTACAACAAATGATTAACCCTTAACATAATCATCTCCAAACATAACACCCCATCCCTCCAATCTATCCTACCTTCCGACTGGACTGATCACCATCTAATTCTTTTTGATCTCACTGCCACCCAACCAAAGGCCCATCCCAATCTAGTCGCACCAAGCACTGGGTGAGGAACTTACATCAAATCCCCCAAGCAGAGTTAGAAGCTCTAGTCAGTTCCCAAATGCAACCTCCATCTGACCTCTCCTTCACTGATGACCTCTGAAGGAAGTGACCTGATTAGGGCCACCCGGGTAACTCTCGACCTCCTCTAGCCTTCCATTTA